>VZUI01019170.1:0-82719 GCA_013401135.1 Cettia cetti | reverse complement strand
CTTTTTCTTTTTCTTTTTCTTTTTCTTTTTCTTTTTCTTTTTCTTTTTTCTTTTTTCTTTTTTCTTTTTTCTTTTTTGTTCCCTTGGGTTTGGAACCTGTCCTGGAAGCACAGCTTGAGTAATTTTCTCACTCTCTGAATTTCACTGCCTCGTTCACCTCCTTTGACACAAAGAGTTAAAGTTTCCTGGTGTAAAGTCAGAAGACCACAAACCCAAACTGGTCCATGCTGCTCCAGCCTTCTTCCATGAAATAATCCTGGACAGTGAGCCATGTAATCCTGGCAGGATTCATCCTGGGTAGTCAGGGCAGCATCACAAATACTTCATATTTCTGTAAGTTTTTGATGCACCAATTCACACCTCAGTTTTCCAACATCTGCCTACACATCTGGAAAGATCCTTTATTTCCTCTTGTCCAGTTTGGACTTTTCCTGAATATTTTTTCTCTTTCTTATTTTACAGCAGACAAAATGTTCGTTTGGGTCAACACAGAGTAGAAAAGCCATTTTTTGTACTCCTGATATTGCTACCAGGATTTACATGTGCTGATGTCCCTCTAACAAGGAACTTCTGGTCTCTTCCAGTGCAAGCCATTCCAGGATTCTCCAATTTCAATTGAATTCTTTTTTGAATGCAAATCTTGAATATCCATTAGAAACACAATAATTTGGTGCACTAAATTTGCAGTTGCATCTTCTGCTCTTTTTTGACCATATTGTCTCTGATTGTGAGATAAAAACCAGAGACTTCTGACAAAAAAAACCCCAAAATGGTTTCTGTGGAGGGGAAATAAAAGCTGAAACTGAGCAAATTTCTTACCCTTAAAAACACTGCAAAAGGAGATGTCCTAGCTTAAATTTTTTAGGTAAAAATTCAGGTTAGTTATAATTTTTTCTGAGTATTTTTATCTACCCCTAAGGCAAGAGATAAATGAAGTGTGATAGTACTTTGGAGAGCTTAGGAACTATTTGTAGTGAATAATTTATTCGACAAATTTTGCCCTTATTTCAGTTCATGAATTATCTGTGAACTGACTGGTACTTTTACGAATTTATTCATAATTCAGAATTATTCCAGAAATGCTTCTGTCCAAACACATTTTGCTGCAGAGTTTGCCTAGGAGCAGATTATTGATTTAGCTATTTGTTATCTGCAATGTATTACTTGGGGGTGAGGGGGAATAGTCCTTTTCAAAGGCCCAGAAATTCATCCTTAAGCTGCATTTCAAAGGTTTCAGGAGAGCTAATTGTACTCTTTGCTGCTTTCCAGGGGTCTGAATTAATTTCTGTTTATTTTTGCCATGGCTCTTTATTTGTATGTTTGATATTGACTTAAACAAACTGGCTTTAGTCTCTCATTCATGACTTTAATCAAAACAAACACTAAATTTGTTAAAGAAAAGCAAGTATTCTGTTCTATAGATAAGAAAACCCACAGAGTAGGTGTAGTCCTCTGTCTGGCTATGATTTCCATATGATTTACATACCTACAAAAGTCTGTTATAATCACTTATTAACCTGTAGCAATGTCCATGTATTTGGGCTGATTTTAAGGAGAATATTGCATTAAAAGGAAAATAGAAAGAAATTTAGTGCAACTACCCTCCTATCACTTCAGCTTAGTTTTCTGCGGTTCCAATGCCCTGATTTAATTTGATACAATTACAATAAAAGCTGCAATCTAAGGCGAGTAAATGAATTTTGTGTCAAGAGTGAAATACAATCTGTTAAAATTGGTTTGAAAATACAATTTTAGGTCTAGTACAGCAAGTCCTGACATTTCAGATTAATCTGTCCTATAACAAAATTAATGGCACTCAAAGTTGTTTAAGAATGGCTGTTAACTATACTTACCCTATTCATCACTGGCTCGATCAGTCTAATCCAAGAAGTCACCAGGCTATTAAGTACAGTACATCAGTTCCCTTTAAGGACATTTGGATTGGGATTGTTTGAGGGATCAAATGCCTGCTCACAGAAATAAAAGGTAAATAACCAGAGAGATAAATATCCCTGAAAATGTTGATGTGATGCCTGTAGGTCTGTTTGTCACTGCAGCAGATCTCCCTGCTGAAAAATACAGTCAGACTAATAATTGGAGGCACATCAGCATGGATTTATTTGGGTGATCCAAACTTTTAGGACTTCCCCTGGGGCAGCAGATCTCAGGAGTGTGGCTTCTCCTGCTTCATGCCTTGGAGCTCCTGCCTCTCCCCATCCAAATTCATGTCCCAGTGAGGTCCCCCTGCTCCTGCCCCACTTCTGTCCCAGCTGGAGCCTGGAAGGAGACAAGCTCTGGTTTCATCCTGCACATCAGATGGGAGGGTCAGAGTGCTGTCCATTACTCTCTGTCCCTCGTGTTAGCCTCAAGCCTGCAGCAGTAATTGCAATTTGGGGTCCAAACTGGCCATAAAAAGCTTTGCAAGCAATTAAGGCAGCGCAGCAAGCAGATGGGTTTGGGATGATTTGAAGAACTGGAGATGAGAAGAGCCACAGCAGATATTGCTCTCCACTCCACTCTTAATTTTTTCTCACTTAAAAGTAAGATTAAAAAAATATATTCTAGTTTTATATAAAGTGAAAAAGTTTACTTTATCCACAATGATTTTGATATGCTTTTATTATAGGGGTTTTTTAAAGAAAAGTAAATCAGGAGTTTTTCACTGAAAATGCAAGGCTTATTGTCCTTCTTTGAATATTTTAGATCTGTGAGACCAAGATGAAGTATTCCCTGTGCTTCATTGAATTTGAATCCCATTTCCTAACAGAGAGAACTGAACTGGGTGGGTCAGTGCATGCCTGAATAATGTCATGCAGAAACAGCTCCAATGTTTTGATCAGTGCAGACAGTTCAGATTTACTAAACCACATCTACAAAAGGTAGAAAATGTTTCAAAGACTAGAACACAAATTTACCCTCCACGGGGAAAATTAGAGGCAGCTCCTCTAGGAGGAGGGCCTTGGGATAAAAAATGGTATTGTTCTTACTCCACCCATTCAGTGACCCTATTTGAGAAACTGACCTGAACCTGTTAATTGTGTGGATTAATTGTCTAGATTAATTGGAGCAGTTTTCTTCAGAAAGTGGAGTGGTCACTTTACCCGAAGGAGACACCCATTGCTACAATTCTTATTTTTAATCTAAGGAACTGGCTTGTTGTGAAACACATTCCCACGTGGTGATGAAAATTCTGCTCATTTGGATTTGTACCTCTTTTGATCAGAATTACTTGGGCTTGCATAAATTACAGATTCTCTTTCCCTGCTGTTTGAAATGTGGAAAAACTTCCCCAGGATGGCTGGAACCAATGGATTTGACTGTCTCTGAACATGTATTTTGTGCTGAGCACCTGCCAGGCTCAGGCACCATCTTCCCTCCCCTCCCTCTGGAGTGAGACCATTCCAGGGTTTCCCACTGCAAACTTTCACAGCTCACAAAGCTGAATTGATTCTCCTTTACTTTTGACACCAAAGGTGATCTGCGCTCCTCCAGGATAAAGTGCTACATTTGCTCACCTAATAGCCATACTTTTTGCCCAAATGTTGCCATTAAAAACTCAGGTCTGGCCATTAGGCTCTTCCCAGAGTAAGGCAGAAGAAAATTCAGGACTAAACCTGAGCGGTAATTACCTCGCTGAATGTTCATCCACTCACACATTTTTCATCCACTTTGAAATTGCATTCCCCTATACATTTCCTGTATTCTAATGCCTCTCCTGCAGCTTTTAGCTGGAATCACCAGAGTAATCGGTGTCCTTCGTTACAGTCCAGGCAAGACTAAATGCAGAGCTAACACCCCGCACTGAAGTGATGGGAATCACATCACCACAAAAAGCCTGACATCTGGGCTTTACCCCATTCGCATGTGGGAATGAAAAATTGCTTTTGATGCCTCTCTTTCTCTGTTATTTTTATTAAAAAAAAAAAAAAACAAAGTGAGAGAGAGAGAGAGAGAGAGAGAGAGAGAGAGAAAGAAAAAAAAAAAAAAAAAAAAAGGAGAGGGTATGACCATCACAGAGAGATTATTTTCCTGGCAGAGGAAATGCCAGACTAGTGCCTGCCTGGGTCTGACACACCCAGAAGCAAATGCAAGCTTTCAAAGGGCAAGTGTGAATTTTGATGGAGAATGTGGAGGAATTCTAACACCACTTTTCTAAGCAGTGTCATTGCCTTTGGAAGAACACAGCAATCCAGAGACTTTGTGTATCCAGCTGGAATGTATTCCTTCTGTTTTAATAAGAAGTACAGAATGTAAATATGCATCTTTTATTCAGGCACAGAAAGAAGGAATTCAAGCACAGAAGACAGCCAGAATGTAAAAAAGGAGCAGTAGAGGCCCAAAGCTGCACCACTGAAGGGTTTACTGGCAAGAATTTGTCTTTACAAGCAATAATTGTCAGAATTAGCTCTTTTACTGAGGAGTCTTTCCTTATTGTACTTCTTTCTGCCCCCTGCAGAACAAGCAGGAGCTTGGACTGATATTTCCATGGTGTTGGTGTTCCTTTATAAGCCTTGAGTTCACTTCTGGACCTAAACACCTTTTATAAACAAAATCCAGCCCACAACGAACGAGTATTTGTTTCCACTTCAGATAATCTATCCATCAACAGTTTTAGGACAACAGCAGTGAAGATTTAAATGGTAGAAAATAAATAAATCCCATTTACTAGCACTGAATTTTTCATGGAATGTTGGTATTAAATATTAACTGCATGGAATGTTTCTGTATCAGCTTCTACAAGAGTGTGGAAATTGGTTTGCAAGAGAATTGTTTTAGTTACACACACTCCTAAGACACAGAGGGTTCAGGATCTTTTATTACCATTTTAAAGTGAAGATGCATGGAGATAAATTTACCTGAAAAGCACCAAAGAAAATGGCAAACAATAATATTTATTGGCATAGCAAAATCCTATTTTTTGTTAGGCCTGTGTCAAACTAAATAGACATTTATGGATTGGGGATTTAAAATTTGTATTTATTATTTAGAAAGAAGTAAGCATCATTAAAGTCAAGGCAATTCCTTTTGCTTTTCCCACACCTGGCTTGTAGTGACTGCACACACCAGGCAGCACTCAGGATCAAGATTCCAGGGGAGCTTCTCAAGTCTCTCTAACTCTGATCCACTGAAAATGTGACGTTCAGTTATGTAAAAGGTGAGGACTGGTGTCACATTCAGCAAAACATCCCAATCCAAAAGAAATCCAGAGATCATAAAGCCCCTGATATCAACCTTTGGTGCCTGTCATCATCAGGGCATCTCTGGGCCAAAGGAGCTCTCCATTCCTTGCAGAAATGTGAATAATTTGGTCACTGTTCCATGTTCTCCTGCAAGTTCTCACTGAGATTTTTCATTAGACAGCACATGAACCTTGCGAGCTGTAAATTAAGCATGAGAACAGCTTGGCTGGCAGCGTGCAGGGATCTTGGGACAGCCAGGGCCAGGCCTGTGCCCTCAGATCAAACCAGATATAATTTCTCTGCTGTCATGACACTTCTGCTGTTGTTTTCCTCCACTGTAAATCCCACCTGCCTGCTTGCTCATCCTTCTACAGTCCTCAGCCACTGCCAGATTTGCATTTTTATCTTTCAGCAGAGGAGACAAAAAGAGCTGCTGATGTAAGTTTTGCTCACTCCCTCTGCTTTAATGCTTCCACAATAATTTCCATTAGGCAAGTGCATTCCCCAAAGAAAGAAAAGAGTAGAAATGTGATACTGCATCAGTGCATCACAACTGGGTGTGTCTTTTTATTTTCAAGTGGATAACATTGGTGGCTGTGAGCAGAGGGGGGAAAGCACGACAGGGAAGGGCCTTGGTGGCATCCACAGGAGCCTGTGGATGCTGGGGAGCTCTGCCAGCAAACACCACCTCAGGAAGAAGCCTTTGGACTTAATTCATGATCCATTACTCTGGATTCCTGCCAGTCTCATGCCCCCATGTGCCAGGGAACAGCAAATCACCCTTCAGCACAAGACAGGCCTTGGCTGCTGAGGGTTGTGCCATGAAATGAAATTCCATCTTGCTCTATCCTTAATGTAAAATTTATGGTTTTAGCAGTTCAAGGTAAATGTTGAGATTTGGGGCTCTCTCTGGGCAGGAGCCAGGCTGGATTCTTTAACTGGTAAGAGTGGACAAGCATAAAATATTTTGTCTGGCTGTAACTTGGATACAGCTGCAGTCCTGGATTTCCTGCTGCATCTCAGGTGGGGGGGGTAATGGAAAGAAAACTAAAACCCACTAAAATCACTAAAATATTAAATGGTTTCAATGAAGCCTTTAAAAACAGCTCATTCTAATTTAAACAACTGTGAGGATGATCAAGAAAGCTGACCTCAAAATTAGAAGAAATGGGAACTCAATGGAAATCCATCTTCAGGAAAGCTCATAGAAATGTAGTGAGCATTGAAAACATTGGAAATGCATCTTTGTGATCACCTTGGTGACAGGGACATTCTCACAGTAATTCAAATCAGATATGTTTGAAAACACAAAATCACATAAACATACAACAGAAAGTCCCCAAATTAACAAGAGGAATCACAGTTACAGTGCCTGAGCCTGGATTTTAGAATGCAATATTGATGTAAGCCACACGTGAATGGCACTGGGCTATTGCTAACACATCAGAACAATACAATTTAAGCCAGGCTTTAAACAGCCTCATTTGAACAGAGTTCTTATTCCAGTGTCAGGTTTCACAGGCAATGACTTTGATGTGTCATTTTTCTTCCTCCACAGAGATGTTCTGTTCCTTCAGGAGGAAACAAAGGCCTTTGCTTTGCCAAGTTATCCACGTCAAAAATATCGAAACTTCATAAAACATCTGGTTCTCTCTGTTTTGCAGGATTCTTATTTGGTCACTGACTGAACTCTTATGGTCCAATTAATTAAATTAATGGCCGTCTCATAAATTTAAAAAATATATACCCCACGTCCTTAAACCTCTGAATCCCAGCTGGGAACCTGAAAGGCGTGAAATACAAAGTAATCATCTCACATCAACAGAAACTGATCTTAAAGCTGTAATTACATGATAAATGTCTTTATGACACATGGCCACTATTTGGTCATGCCCTAGAGACAAATGCTAAGAGCCAAGAGGGTTGGGAGGGGGGAGGAAAGGTACCTGGTAGCCAATCCCTTCATCCTGTTTGCAATTTCATTGGCTTTCTTTCAATGACCTGAGACTTCCAAGAGCATGATAGATATTTCCTAAATATTTTACATTCAGGTAATTACAGTAGTATATGGATTTGCTAGTCAGCTTAGAGGAGACCAATTAATTGCTGCAAATCATGGTGTAAGAGATGAGCTTGCAGCAGGAGAAGGGTCACATCTTAATAAAATAGGCAGAGCTGAGTGCATTTGACTAAAGTCTGTCTCATGCAAGTTTACCACAGACTGGACACCTCTACAGCATTTGCTTAGGTAAAATCTTTGTGTATTTGAATGTTTCCCTGAGTTAGAACCATGGACTTAAGCCTTAAATTTCTGCAGTTTGCTGTTGGCCAAGTACCAGAGTAGAACAATTTTACACTATATTTAATTTCAGTACAACATCTTTTATTTCATTATCTTTTCCCAGGATTTCAACAGCATGACTCAATTTTGAGTTTAATTTTTTTATCTGATCTGCTCTGGAGATTTTCTCTCCCAAGGTACTAAATGGACACACCCCTATCAAAACACCAGCCAAGGCAGTTTGGGGACCATATTCTCTGTCCTGAATGGTGCAAAACTCCCCACAAAAGCCAGTTTTGTACTTCCCAAAAAGTACAAAAATATTCATTCAAAAATGCTCAAATTACTGATGTTTTACCCACTGAAGATGTAACATCTCTAGTTTTGAGAACTGATGAGGATATGGGCAGCCGAAATTCTCAAGGCTTGCAAATTCCTTTCACCCTAAAAAGCGTGATGGAAATTTCTTTCAAAGTATTTTTTTTTTAATATCTCCCAAGCCCACAGAAAACATGTACTTATTTTTCCCTGTCATGTTGTAAGCATAAAGTCACATTTTCAAACATACCTGAGTTACAGAGGAGCTAAAGGGAATAGTGCAGAATTAAAATGCTCCTGTTGGAGCATCAGCATTGCACTCATATGCCTTTCTATTTTCATTAATTTCTGCATCATAGGCAGATGCTAATTTTGATTGGAAAACAAGGCAGCATGGAGACTTTTCCCTTCTTTATCATCCCAGTAAACCTTGCTGAACTGCATCACAAAGCAATTCTGAGTCAGCTGTACCAAATCATAGCAATGCCATATTTCTGTAGCTTCGTCTAACTCATTTTCAAATATGCCTTGAAAATTGTTTTTGAAGCAGTTGTTTCTCTGAAGCCATTAGATCTTACTTAGTGCCAGTAATCAATGGTGCTTCTCAAGGTTAATGACAAAGATAACTTCTGGTTTTTGACGTTCACATGGCTTCTCCTATTGACTCCAGAGCGAGTCTATCTCAGGACTGAAGCTGCCATTCAGAAAGGAACAACAAAGATCCAGGTTAATCATTAATCAGCATAGAGATGTAATTATTCTATTGTGAAATGCTGTTGCATATAAAATTCCATCAGGAGATACCTCCTCCTGCATTACTTGAATTCTAGCTCATTTTTAACTTGTCTCACTCAACAGTAAAATTGCTACTTGTTTAAAAGAAAAAATATATTCTTGTGCAGCTTTTAAAGCAATTTTAGAACAGGTTTGGTTGCTTTTGCAACACGAGGAGCAGACAATAAAAAAGGAGGGGTCACATTTTATAGTTTTACAGTGGGACAAATACAGATATAAAACGGCATGCAAAGTATCCTGGATAATCACCCTGGCTTTCAGGGTGATCCCTTGGGTATTTGCATTCTGTCACAGAAGGAAAGCAAGGACACAATGGTTGGGACAGGCTCTGTGCAGGTGGGAGCCCATCCTGTCTCTGGTGGGAGCATCCCAGGTGCAAAATGTTCTTGGGGGAGGTATTTACCAAACTGCCCTTGCAAAAGCTTAAAGCATGACTTTAAAATGAAAGGAAGAAGTTTTGGGTGATATTTTAGGGAGGAATTCCTCCCTGTGAGGGTGGGCAGGCCCTGGCACAGGGTGCCCAGAGCAGCTGTGGCTGTCCCTGGATCCCTGGAAGTGCCCAAGACCAGGTTGGAAATTGGGACTTGGAGCACCTGGGACAGTGGGAGGTGTCCCTGCCATGGCAGGGGGTGGCACTGGATGTGCTTTAAGGTCCCTTCCAGTCCAAAACCATTCTGTGATTCCACGATGACAGAGAGTTTAACAGACTTCAGCAAATAAAAACTTACTCAATGTAAAACGTATCCAAATCCATATTAATTTTTTTTTAGTTTCTGAAACAAATCTCATGACATTAAGGATGACAACAAAAAGGTTTTTGCAGAGCCAAAGACCAGGGAGGGCACTGGAGACAATGCAAAACAGCTTCAGGTAGTAAGGCAACACTGCCTGAATGCATTAAATGTCTCTTCACGTAAGCTCTTGCTTAATTTTTAGCCTGTGAGGAGTTTTGCATGCTCAAGGTTAAAATAAGTGACAAATAGCTTTGTGGAATAGCAGCTGGAATTCAGGAAAGAAACCAAGTGTGACAATAGGATCTATAAAACAGTTATAAAAATACATAGGTGCAATAAAATGCAAATTTGAGGTATACAACAAACGGAGCACCCGAACCGTTCATCTCACCGTTCTTTGTGGAGAGAGGAGGATGTGGAGGGGAATCAGCTTTTATATAACCTCAATCTCAAAGAGCCTTCCTAATATTAAATGCATAAATTAGGGTGGGGTGTTTTTTTCACTAACAGTCTCTGAGAGAGCTGCAGTTTTAATGCAAATGAGTCCCAAAGAGACAAAGAGAAAATAAATATTTGTTTTTCATGCAGTGATCCTGTTAGGTGTTATCTGCTGTGACCCTCCCCTAGCCTCACCATCAGATAGCCATGCAAACAGGGCCATTAGAAATGAGCAGCTTTTCTTTGAAATTAAATATAGATTTGCCTGAAAATTTCCTTATCTCTTTACATTTACATTTCTAACAATACCCGTGTATTATTGCTGGGCTCCCCAGTAAAATTCAAAGAGGTCATTAATGAAAGCTTGTTCTCATATAAAGGATTTTAGTGAATTGTTTTCTGAAGAAAACTCTGCTGGTTTTGTACACACTGTAATTGCTTCCTTTGGCCATCTGCTGAGCAGGGGGAAGCCTGGAGTTCACAGAGGTGTTTTTTTTTTTATTTATAAACTATTACAAGCACTAAAGGAGAGTGTTCACATCTTGTCTATATTGTCTGTGCCTTCCTCAGAGGTGAAGATGCAGTATGAGCTTATCTACATTTTACTGGCATTACCTTAAGTACTGAAGCTCCTTCCCTATCCTGTTCCTGCCGATGTGTTTTTTGTCACCACAGCTCTCTGTACCTGCTCTGCTGCACATCCCCTTTGCCCTGCCACTGCTGAACAGCTGGGAAATTCCCAACTCCCCTTCTGACTTCCTGCCAATTCTCTAAGGTGCAGAACTCTCAGGGTGTATGGAGGACGGGGAGTGCATCCTAGAAGCAAAGAGGAAATTGGATGCCACCTCCAAGTACCATGCAAACCTTTATTTATTTTTCAACATTTATGGATGCTTAATTACCAGTGTGTTCTAGATCAGGTATGAATAATCCCATTAATAGAGCTTTTGTCTGGGAGTGTGTGCATCAATGTGAGTTAAAGGTGTTCTTGTGACTGTGAATACTAATGAACAGTAAGTAGGTGGTGAAAATCTTTCAAGGGATGTTGCAAGCAGTTCCAAACACCTGAAATGCTGAACTTGGGTTAAAAGAAACAAATATTTGAAAAATAGAGAGAACAAAGTGCTTGAGTATCAGCTAGTGATTTATTGTGGTGCACTTTAATAGCCCATAGGACAGTCTTTAATCACCTGTGAACAAGATTTCAGAGAGCTGGAAATTTAGACACAGAGTGGTTGTAAGAGTGAGCTAATGGAGGGAGAGACCTGACAAACGCATACAGAAATTAAGATAAAATTTTGAGCTGGGTTTTAAACGAATTTACTGACACCCGTTGCAGTTCCCATATATTCCCTTTAGGCTCAAGGAGAACAGAGCTTCCCAGACAGCCCATGGTGTCCTTCCACAGGTGAAGCAGCTGAGTCCCAGCCCTCTCACACCAAGCGAGAAAGCGCTGGAGATTTCCCCTGTGCCAAAGGCTCCTCTACTCCCGAGGGCTCTGCCATCCTCACAGCACTTTTCCACTGGGAGCCTGAGAGCATTAAAGGAAAGTTTGCCATTTCTTTCAGTTTTTGGAGGGCCGGCAGAAGTGACAAAACGTTTTCAGAGCGCTGCCAACTTTGAGACGTGTCCTTTCCGAGCGCAGGGCGAGCGCTTCCGAAAGGGCTGCGCGCTATTCTGGGATCTGACCTTTCCTGCCAGCAGAAATTTGGCTGCTCCAGCAAAGGCAGAAGCAGCTCTTTTGTTGAGCTCTAGACAGGCTGCCTGTGTGCCTGTCACCTTGCAGGCTTGCACAAGGAAAGCGTCCCTCGGGTTTTACATCCACCTCCGAGATGCTGAGGAGGGAGAGCCTGCTCCTGCCCCCATGGGAGCAGGGAGAGAAACTCCTTGACTGGATTGGGAAGGCATTCAAGTAATGAATCAGGTGGTTTTGGTGGAAATTTGCAATTCAAAGGCTGCCATTAGAAAAGTAGCATTTGAAACTGTGTTGCTGTGTTATGCCTCATGTAGATCAGTATCAAATTAAATTTCCCTATTGTACCTCTTATGTTGTTAATACAAAGCAGGGAGTGTTGTTTGCCTCATCTCCATCCTTCTAACTGCAACATCCTTTTCAGTTTAAACTATACAGAAGTGAATCATTATTGAGGCCTTCTGTTTACCATCTTTAGAAGATTTAATTTATCCCAATAAACATTGTGAAGCAGACCTTTTGCATTTGCAATGACATATAATTTACTTGGAACAAATGCTTTGGGTTCAGTATAAAGACCATTCATCAGGCAAATCTGAATCAGAGGCAGCTTAGAAAAAGAACCCTTTGTCTAATTGTTTTCCATCACAAACAACATGTGGGAAGGAGATTTAGGCAATATTTTCAAACATTATAAGCTACATAATTATTGTCCTCTGCAAACCTGGTGATAGTTTTTGCAATCACAATTGCACTTTATCTGTCTAATCACCTATTCACTGTGACCAATTACAGACTTGGCATTGATGAGGAGGCGTTTAATAATATTAAATACAAAACCCGGGATTTGAATAATGTTGAGTTTATGACACAAACTAACAAAAGCCAGGAAATTCAAAGGCGAGGTTTACGCTCCATCCTTAATTCATGGCACTCTGCCGAGGCATAAGAGCACATATGAGCACTGCAGAGCCCTCCACCACACAAAGATCATTGCAGTGCTGAGTTACAAAGGAATAATAAAGTCTTGAGATTAATTTTTAATGTTTAAGTCTTTTGCAGATTTACCACGTAGCTGCAATGATCTTCTTATGTGTTATGCTTGGAGAGCTTTTTTTTCACTCCGTGAAGTTTTTGTGGGAAAGGAGATAAAGCCTGATGTTTTCCACATCCATTTAATACCACTGTCCTGGCACAAAAGAAAAGGTCAATAAAATTGGGGGTTTCCCCTCATTTTGCCCCCAGTTGCTTCTACCAGTGCAAGATTCTGTCTGCAATAGTGCAGTACTCTGTCAGAGAAAGGTGTGGAGCTGACACACAGGAAGTCCTCATGGCCATAAATTAGAGGAGTTTTGAGGCTGCTCTGTATTTAACCAAGCTGAAGTTAATTTCTAGGTACCTTGAGCAAATAAATTGAAGGAGAAGGTACAGGAGCATCTCCTCTACATCCTCCTGCCACAGATTCAATCCAGTTTTGCCTTCACCTGGAAATAGGTCACACTATTTCCCTGTGGCTTTACTGAGCATACAATGCCAAAATAATGTAGAAAATATATTTTTATCTCTGTTACTCTCAATAAAGGTGCAGATTATTCATAGCTCATCGTGTACAGGGTCTGCCTTGTTCTAAGTTTTCAGTTTCATTGTAGGAAATACAATGGATCTCAGAGAGCTATTTTGTGAAATCAAGGAAACAACCTATTGTGATCCTGTTAAGATCCTTTAATTTTATACCATTCATTTGTTTTGCTGGAAACTAAAATGGCATCTTGAAAGGCAGCAAGACCTGCACATCTCCATGGTTTTAAAGCCAGATCCTGCCTTGATAAAATGGCTCCAAAGCAGCTGTTCTGGTCTATCATGTAAATCCTTCCTGGTTTGTGGATTATTGACCCACTGGACTCTAATGGGAGTTCTTTGGAGATGTTCAATCTATTGTATCCATCCAGCTGCATCTCATGTGCCTCTTATTTGCCCTTTGCAGCTTTAGGGCTATCACGTGAGTCCAGTGGCTGACAATAAATGCAAATAATTCTTATAAATTATCAGATGCATAAATAGGAGAGTTAACCCCTTGTCTGCTTTCAGACCTGCATTTTTGTGGCTTTTTTTCTCTAGCCATGATCATGATTGCTTTTGACAGACACTTTGGTAGGAAGTTATTGATTTTTGTGAGTCTCCAGCCCCTGTGAGATGGGAGGCAGTTCCTGGAAGGAGGGAGGTGAACGAAGCCACAAAAGAAAGCAGACCTTGTCTGCCTCCTGCAGCAAAGGGGAATCATTTTGTGCTCCTTGGCATTACAGAAGTGGATCAGTTATTTCAGAAACAGAGGTGGATGGGTCAGCAGAGGGGCAGAGAGAACAAATTCTGCTGACAAAGTTGCTAGCCCACACCAAAGGAGTTGGAGGCTATTGATCCCCTGGAGAAGCAGCCAACCACCCATCCCTTGTGCTGTGTCCTGGGTGTCCCCAGTGCTCAGAGGATTTATGAGCCTCCTATTCCTGTTTGGGTCCTGAAGCACAGGAAAAGGGGGGAATCACTGAGAAAAAAAAAAAAAAAATTAAAAAAAGTGATTTGGGGCTGTGAAACCATTGAAAGCTGCATAAAGCAAAAAACTTCCCTAGTAGCTTCCTAACAATCAAGGGGGGAGAAGATGGAGGCACCTCTGGGTTCATGGTGGGGAGTGATCATTTTTATACCCAGAAAGGAATTTAATTACATTTTAAAATATAATTGCTGGGAATTGCTTTAGCTAACTTTTTTCTTTTTTTTCTTTTTTTTTTTTTTTTTTTTTTTTTTTTTGAGTCTTATTTATAGAGCATCCTCTCTGGCAGATGCAGCCTCAATTCTAGATGTCAACAGAGCTGGAATGTCACATATATGCATATATTGGGATGGTTCATATTTATGCCAATATATGTTAATGAAGTCTTTATTTTCTTCTTAATATTACCCTCATTTTAAAGACACACCAAAAAAACCTCAGAGAAATCACAGCTGACTTCTCATTCATGAGGCATGATTTACCATGGCTGTAATTCTTGACCTACAATTTCTGCAGGACATTTTAGAGCTATCAAACAACAGAAAAAAAGCAGTCCTGCACTTCTGGGGAATCAGTAGCAAAAGGGGTTTCCTCTAGAAATAAAGATCAAAACACAAATCACCTCTCTGCATAAGAAATACAATTAAATTAACAATTATAATCTATCTTTAAAAAATACATTCAAACATTTAATTTGCATAGAAACAGGCAATGCTATTCATTTTGAGACAAGAAAATCAAAAGTCATAGCTAGCAGCCACTCTTCTAAACCAGATTTTGAGCACAACCCCCCCAGGGCTGTTTCTACCAATTTTCCAATAAATCATGTAATGACTTTTAGAAAAGACAGATATTTAATTCTTGAATTAGAACTATAGGACCATAACCAAAGACTGACAGCTCTCTTATTCTGCCACACTCCCATACAAACCCTTTCAGCCAACTGGCTGTGAAATAATGCAATAATTAGGCAATTAGATATTTGGGAGAATGTAGAATGAAGCACTGAGCGCTGACCTATATTACATAGATCAAAGTACACTGGAAATTGCCAAATATATCTTGTTTACAAGCCCTTTTCAGTTTTTTTCATCATTTCAAAATTAAGACTTAAGGGCCATGCCTCCACAGCTACACATATATTTGCAGTTGATGTTAGATACGAAAGAGAAAAATCACATTTTTTGCCCATAGAAAGCAGCAGTTGCTTAATTGCCAGTTCTTTTCTTGCACATATTGATTTTAAACCTATAACATGTACTGTGTAGCAATGTGATAAACATTATAAACCAAATATTCCCAAATAACTTTTCCATTACCAGTAACAGTGCTACTTGAAAGAGAAAGGGAAAAATTAAAATTAATTATAGATAAAATCAGCAAGTTAATGGTGATCATGTGTGGCAGAGGGGAGTGCCCAGTCAGTAGAGAGGAGTATCTCTGGACACTCAATTTTAGAAAGGAGTTTTGGGGGGTTTTTACTCTTAATGGTGAAAATGTAAGTATTACTCGAGGCTGCTGAGGTGGTTTGGCCCTCCAAGCAAAAAGTGTCCCTGCTCATGGCAGGTTGGAAGGAAATGATCTTTAAGGCCTCTTCCAACCCAAAACATTCTAGGAAAACCTACTCACAAATCTGAATAAAATACTCTGAAATAATGCTGCAAGAACATTCAGGCAGAGGGAACAGCTTAACAGGTAAATTAACTAAAATTCATGGATTTCAGCCATGGGGATGCTGAGGACTCTCTCTGTTGACCAAAACCCCAACAATACCCCAGGGAAAGTTTTTTAGGGGAATTCAGGTGTGTGTTTGATGGCAGCGTGATGCTCCTGGAGCATCTGCTGGTGTCCCTGGCCCACACAATGGATGGCTCACATTTTTGTGGCTGTATTTGTGTTTTGGAGCACGTGGAGAATGAGTTTGGCCACAACATTTCCAGGGTTTCTGTATCAGCATCAAGGCAGGGAAGGCAGCTCTCTGTAGGAAACCACAGCACCGGATCTAAACAAGCTGGAGAAATCTCCAGGGAGTGTTGATGTGAGCTGTCAAAAGAGGAAAGAAAAACACTGCAAAACTTGTTTTCCTTGCTTCTACAGTGGTTGGCATTTATGTGTTTAACTTTGGCCCTGAGTGGAAGGAGAAGAATCGGTGCATTTTTCAGTTAGCTGGTGAGGAGTTCCAGATTGTCCCCATTGGTGGCATTATTCTTCTCCTCAGGGACAGAGAGCTAATTAGAAGGTGTCAGGCAGAGCTTGCTCTTTAGTGACAGTTCCCTCAAATGACTGAAACTGTGAAGAAAGTCCTCAGTCTGTAAAAGTTATGGCATAAAATTTTTATGTCTTGCACAGCTGGAATCTGTGAACGTGGAAGTTCCCTCTGAGCAAGACACAGAGTGAGATACAAAGTCTCTTTAATGCATAATTTGTGAGTGAAGCCAATTTTCTACTTTAAGTTGCATATTGTCTCTTTGGGGTTTTAAAAAAATATTCTGGCTCTAAAAGGAAGGGATGTGATTATCTGTGTGTAACCCTGTGGAAGGCAAGGAGAAAGGCTGGAAGGAGCAGATGCACTCCAAATATAACTATTTAAAATATAAACCTGGCATCAGGAATCACTCACAGCCCTTTCCATCCCCTTCCTCCACTCCTAAATAAAAATACAGTTACATTTGCAGTTAAGGAGCATCCTCTTTCTTGAAGGTGGTGGTGCTGGAGCCTCCATGGTGCTACAGCAGATTGGAAAATTCATCTCCTTTTGCAGAGGTGATTTTATTGCCTTGCATCAGTTAGAGATAATTGGGATGTAAACAACAATATTCAGATATCTTTTGTTCTAATTTGTATCGTATGTTGCTTTTTTATAATATTCAACAAACAGCTGAAAGTATCCAGTGGCATTCACGTGGCCAATTACACTTTAAGAATTTCATTTAGAAATGTCACATTCTATCGTTTGTCCTTCAAGACTTTTAAAATTACCATACTCCAATGTTTTAACAGCTAAGAATATACATATATGTGTGTCTACATATTTTAGAGGTTAGGATTTGTATGAATGTATTACAAATATATTTTATGTATTGCATAAATCTCAACTCAAAGCAGCCCTATCTGTAGTCTTCCCCCTGATCCCAGGATTCTAAAGCCAAGAGGAGATTGATGGGATTTGAATTAGGGTTTAAAACTTCCTTGAGAAGAGGAAAAATATGAGATGTGAACAGCTCTGTGGGAAAACCAAAATATTTACAAACAAAAATTTTGCTTTATTTATGCTCATCTGAGGTGCATCACTTTTCCCTGGGCTTTTGGCTCACCTGGATGTCAGAGGACTTGAAAGCCTCCCATCTTTTTGTATCATGGATGTGAGTTTTAAAGAGTATAATCCTCCTGATAAGCCATTTGAAGGTAATGCATAGATCAATTTGAATAGTTTTGCTCACTTAAATTCACATTATTGCACAAAATAAGTGAAAACCAGATGCAAATATAAAAATCTTTCCCTTGTTGACCTTCTAGGAATAAAGCCATGTCCCCACAACATGGTGCTGTCAGATGTGTTGGTTAAGGGCAAATTCCAGTTGTACATGAAATATGCACAGAGTCTTCTTGTTTTGACATCTGATCAAGGAACTTTTAAAAACAAACTGAATAGTAGAGAAATTTTCATTATCCTTTTTTTTGTTTGTTTCTGGGAGCAGATAGACTGGAAATCTCCAGCTATGTTCTAAGGGGAGAAGTTTCCATGGAGTTTTAACTTACAGAAAAGGATTTGGGATTTATGCCTGAATGTGAATGCAGTGCAAACTTAAGGAGGTGCATTAAAAAGTTAACCCATTATATCTCTGTACCCTGTGTAGGCAGAGGTTTAGCTACCAAAAATACTTTCATTTTTAATTAGTATCAGGATCACCATAAAATTAAATAAATCAAGTGAATAAGCCAAGAGAACTTATGCCCAGTTTAGGCTAAACCTGCCATAAAAACCCTTTCCCAGTATAGTACAAACAGCAAAATTATTGATTAACTTGTGTTGCTCCACAAGAAGAACAAATTATTGCTGATTAAAGCCATGCAGGTGATAAAGGAACTTAACCAACAAAAGCTGGCAGCTTTAGGTTAGGAAACAGCTGTGTCCCTAATTATGCAGTCTGATTTATACTCTATTAAATCAGTATATAAGTAACCCATTTCTCTGAAAGCATTTAAACCTCTTATATTCCACCAAACACTGCAATTTTATTTGAAATAAATGTATCCAGCTCTTTTGGGAACATATGGTATATTTCTCTCTTATTAATAATTCAGTTCAAATGAGCAAAAATTAGTTGGTGCAGTTACAGCTGATTTTGTCCTGAAAAGATCTGCATTAATTTTAGACGTTTTGTAAATTGGGCTATTAAATAAAAGCATTATATGTGAATTACCCTTTAAATTTTAAGCAAGTTGGTAGTTTAATGGTATTTTCTAGTCAGATTCATTTTCGATCTCTAAAAAATTATGGTCATTACAGTAAGACAAATTTTTGAAAGCTGCTACTTCCATCCAATTACATATAGTGCTAATAAGTAAACTAGAAAACTTTTATTCCTCATTTCTCTATTTTATCTTTTCTGTCAGGTGGCAATTTCTGTCTTTGCTTTCTCTGGTGTAAATAAGGAGCTGACCTCCAGCTTCTCACAGATGAGGTTCACCTCCAAATAGCTGAGTTCTGCTCCTCATCACTGTAAGTTCTGCCAGCTGCTGTTCCCATACATCATTCCTGGTCTGTGGGTGTGAGTTCCTGGGCTGGCAGGGATATGCAGCAGGGAATTAGGAGGAAAGCAAGCTCATATTTTGCAAGAGGGAAATTTCAGCGTGCTGCTGTGTGAGTCTGAGATGATCACCAGCTCTCTGTGATGGATTCTCCTCTCCTTGCCAGTGAATAACTTCTATCAGCATGAATAGGAGTGATGTTCATGAATCAAGAGGACCATGAGCTCCAGTTCTGCTTCCACTGCCATGGCCAAACTGGTTTAGAGATGTGCAGGTAGAGGGGGATACCATGTGATGCAATGATATTCCCAGCTAACCAGGTATTTACTCACTGAGCAGAAAGTCCTTAACTTTTCAGAGGACATCCAGAAGCACTAACACAGGTAGAGGGTACAAATTAACCCAGCAGTGTGAAACCTGAGCTGGTTTATTGGCAGAAGTTGGTTTCTTCTTTTGTTAGTGGAGCCTTTTGATGCTCTCAGAATGTCTGTGGCGTCTGATATGTGCCACAAATGAGTTCACTGCTGAACATTTTTCTATTCCTGTTTTGCATGTGGGTCTAGGACAAGGAAGCTTAACTCTCTGATTTTATTAACAAATTTGGGCCCTGGAGCCCATGGCATCTTCCAGCACACCGTGGAGTATCAAAGTATCAAAGCCTTTTCTTTCCTGTTGCCCTGTGTTTGTTTGTGTCGTTTGGGTTAGTTTACCTACTAATTACCCCCCAATTAGCAGCTGCACATGCATATTAAAGAGAACAGCCACTTAGATCTCCACATGTAGGATAACTCAGAATATAATAGCATCAATCATTCTAATTTTAATAACTGCTTTGCTCACATATCTTCATCCATGTCTGCACCTTTTTTGTTATATTATCTACCATTTTAGAAAGCTATCTAGCTTACTTACAGAGTTAAATTCAAATAGTCGAAAGGTTAATGTGAAACACTGGCAAGCCATTATGAGCACAGCAGTATATTTTCAAGGCATTCAGCTGTTGGAATTACTGAGAGCCAATGCCCAGTGTAATTTACCAAAAAAATTACCAAAAAAATCCCTTCTCCCACTTGACCATGATGTTCTCTGTCTCACTGGCACTGGGGCTGTGAGATATGAGTGTCACCAGTCTCAAACAGAAATCTCTGGCATTCCTCACTCCACATAAACCCAGCTTAAATCAGATATCACATTGTGTTTGATCTCCAAGGTTATGCTGATGGTGGCACCTCAAAGCTCTCATTTAGGTTCAGAGTTATGAGTTGAGGCACTCACAGGTGGCTTTGGCTGGGCTCTCCTGGGTCCTGCAGCCCTCTGACACCCTGGTCCGTGTGTCCTTCCAGCACCAGAGGACAATCCTGGGAGGGGCTGCTCAGGAACAAGTGCTGTTTTCAGTGGGTGAAGTGAGAGTGATGCAGGTAAATTCTCCAGTCTCTGGATATCTATCTATCACATCCATGTCCTGGTGGTCTCCTGTCACAGGGAATGGCCCCACCTTGGCACATCCATGTCCTGGTGGTCTCCTGTCACAGGGAATGGCCCCACCTTGGCACATCCATGTCCTGGTGGTCTCCACTCACAGGGAATGGCCCCACCTTGGTCCCACTCAGCAGGTTTGCCCCATAAAACCTCTATTATCAATAAGGGAGAGCCAGTGAAGAGACTGAGTCTGATGTCCTGTGTGGTTTCTTCTGTTTTATCTAAACTCACTCTCACTAAGAGATCCCTACTTTAAGAGCATTCTGAATATGACAATACAAAATTCTTTGTTGGATGTTTCCATCCATTAAGCAGCTGATTAAAAAAAAAAAAAAGTTTCGGAAGTGTTTTGAGTACAATGAAGAAAATCCTTGTTATGGACAAGAACAACAGCTCTGCCTCTACTACCAAGTTCATAGATCAAGGGGAATAATTCCAAGCTCCAATTTAGGAGTTATATTTTTTTCCTGGAAAAAAAATAAAGCAGGAAGATTTCCATAAAATGCAGGGAGAACATACATATTTATCTTATTCTGGAAAACTTACAAAACTTGAATGAAAGAAAGACATCTGGCATGCAATTCCACCCAAACCAGCTGCACTGGGTGTTGAAATCCACTGACAGGTACTTTTCCCTTCTTTTTCCTTAAACTGAGGAGGCAGTATTTTTCCATTATGCAGTAAAAGCTCCTTGCAGTGTTCCAGACTTGTTTTCCATGGCACAGTCCCTCCTGACAGTGCAAGGCAAAGGCAAAGGGATAGATAACATCAGACTGTGCTGTTTTATTCTCTCTCAGGTCACACCCAATGCCACTGGTTGTGCAGATCCCACCTTTGGTTGTTTTTCCTCCACGAGGAGTTTCTGCTCTCTGTGACTTTTATCAGGGTGTTTATATGAGCACCTGCAGTGTGTGTGGGGGAAAGGGAAGAGCACATCACCTTATCTCTTCCACACCTTAGCTGTCCTCCTCCTGCCACTGCTTCCCTTGACATCCCCTGCCTCTACAGCCCACTCAGACAGAAACCCTCAGGTTAATAATGGCAAGTGCTGATAAGATGAAAAAGGCAATAAAGTGTGTTCAAAGGGGCACTCTTTGATCTTTCAGCAATATTCCACTCCCACTGATCCTCAGCACTGTCAATACTTTAATGACACCAACAACCTGGCCCAGGGGGTGCAAAGCTGGTAGAGCTCCATCACTTTAGCTCTCAGCCTGACCATTGCAAACAAAACCCAAATAAATGTGGCATTTTTACCTCTGCTGAGTTTGGTGAGCAATAGATGAAGAGCCACGCTCTTTTTAGTAAAGTGGATTATTTGCTTCAAGTCAAATATTCTCAGTGTCTTCCTAGTCCTTCAGCAGAAAAATTGTGTTTAAACGGTATTTTGGTTTCTCTTATATTTTAAACTTTATTGCACTGGGAAAACAAGTAATGTAATAATGAAACATATCACTGCAAATATTTAATAAAAAATATATTCCTGCAAATAAGAGTGAAGTAGGTCCCGTTGGCTGGGCATGTGTAGCTGGGCAGCTCTTCCCTTTGTTAGGCTGTTTCTCCAAGATCTTTCCAGTGCTGGGGGGTGTGGGATGAGTCTGATCCCACAGAAGGAGAGGCTGCACCTGGCAGGATTGGTGGCTGTCCCCAGGTCACTGCCAGGCCACCCAGGCAGTGGTACCTGGAGGGGGAAGGTCTCACCTGCACCTCCATCCCCACCCACACAACCCTCTCACAAGACCTTCCACTTTCCCTTCCTTGCGCTTCACTTTGCAAGTGAAGAATTTTCTTGCAAGTTCACATTTTCCAATGTGAGAATTTGTCAGGTCTGGTGAGAGTCTAATTACCTCATTCTTAATTACCCTAAATTCACCTTTTCCTCTGCCAGCTTCTCTCAGAAAGGCAAGCCCAGCTGAAGTGGGTGAGCAGGAGGAGAGCAGGATTTTCCCCAGAAAGAGAGATTTTTCTTCTGAAATAGATATCAGGCATTCGCTTTTATAGGAGTCAGATTATTAAGACCATTAAATCATTAAGACTTTGAAATAATAAATCCTCAAAAATGTTAAGATATGCATGAGAAGAAGTAACCTTCCTCATATTCCCCATCATGCCCTGAAATTAGCTATATTATTCCCTTACAAGTTACTTTTTTCTGTAGTCATTCTACCATTTACTTTACAAGGCCTCACATTTCTTTTATCTAACTCACTCCCCCATCAATGGGAGTTCATTGTGGAAATAGAAATAAATCTCTAACCACTCCAAGCCTGTCTTTGGCAAAGAAAATTCTATTTTTACAGTCATGGAGTCACCATTCCTTGTGCCAAGTTTTAGTGTAATAATTGATAAAATAGAAGATATATTAGTACCTTTTTAAATAGGACAAAGACTTTAAAATGTAAAATATTGCTCATGGTACCTATGAGTGCCATGCAGTTGCTGGCTATGTCTCCAATGTTTTGCACCCACCAACAAATTGCCCTAAATATAACTTAAGCTAATTAACAATGAGAAATCTGAAATATTTTTAGAAAGATTTAAAAGGAAGTGAGAAGAATACCAGTAAACAATTAAACTGCAGTTTTACAATGACACAGAATTTAGCAATGAGGATTCATATTTGTCTCCAACACGCAATAGATTTGAAATAAACCCCATTCCATGTCAGGAAAAAAGCAAAGCCTGAATTGACAGTGCAGCAGAGAATTTATTTTTTGCCTTTTCTCCTTAGCTGAAGTTATTATCACAACTGCTAGAGAATTTGTGAGATTGGGAGATAAGAATCATTATGATCCATTGGGGACTCGTCAATCACAGCAAACTGCTACCAGAATCGAAATTGCATCTGCATTTGAATTAGCAACATTACTCGCCAATTTAGTTCAGAGTGAACATTTTTCCATTGAAGATGGAATTAAATTAGAAAATGAGTGAGTCTTTAATTTCCAGATTATAAATCACTGAAAATAATTCAACTCCTGTACCTTAAGGCCAATTACATTATCCTAAGCGACATTTTATCTCACAACCTTCCAAGTGATTTTGTGATGGGGAACCATCACACAAATCAGTTTTGCTCTGGTAGCAAGAAATATATCTACCCACAGAGTTACACATAAAATACCAGGAACAGTTTTAATGCTGGAGCTTATTTTACATGAAATTTGATCGTCTGTTTGATAGCATATTTTCCTGTATTAATGAACTGATGCATACAGCAGAAATGGTCAGCTTAGGTGTCCAAATTAGATAGAAGATGTTAAAAGTTAGTAGTATATTTAATTTTTGCTTCTACAGTGTCTCAAATAACCTTAAAAATAGTGTACAGTTGTACTTTGAGTACAAATAACAAAAATTTAAACTCACAAGGTTAAAAAAAGCATTTTATTTTTTTCCCTAGAAGCCTAAAGATATAATACCAAGAGAATTTAATGAAAATAAGAATTATTTAACTGTGGCAAAAATAGACAGCTTGTTCATTGTTCTTATAGGAGAAATAAATTGTTCCTAAGTGCTAGGTTTCCTCTTTTTTTAAAAAAAAAAAAAAAAGGCAGGAGTCAGGACAGCAGCCTTCCACTTTCACTGTCCTGGTGGTGCCTGGTTTCCATTAAAAAGGAATTAAATCAGAATGTGTGAATGAAAGAATGAAAGTGGACACCTCTGGATGTGTGTGTTTGCTGCGCCCACACCCACTGTGAGCTCCCACTCCCCACATTTTCAGCTCAGCCCTGTCAAGCCCAACAAATTAATTTCCAAACAGTGAAGATCTTGGTCTGTCATTCTCAGGACAGCCAAAATTTCCTGATGGGGTCGTGGTATCTTCCCAGTGCTACGCTGCAGCTTGAGGGTGGTGAACCCAAACTCCAGCACAGGTTATTTCCTGAACAATCCCAGGGTTCTTTTCTGCTCCCAAACCTGGAGGATTTCAGCTGTTTGGACCATTCAGGGCTGCTCACAGGGAATAGGATTGTGAATGAGCAATTCTCTTCCTGTCCCCTGCTAGAACACAATTTGGTAATTGCAATTATTCCTAGACAGAAATCTGCTGGCAGGTGATGCCCCTTCAAAGAGCAGATTAATTCTGGCTACTTAGAGTCCCAGAAAAAAATGTCTTGTGTACTCACAGGGGTAACAGCTGCTTTTTTAGGTTTTGTGTGGGCCAAAGGAAAACCCAGTCATGATGTTGCTCAGAGAACTGTCCTTCCCTTTTCTCTGAAGACTTTGATGACAAAACCTTAATTTTCTCTTTGATCTTGTTCCTCCTTGATGTTCTGAAAGACTCTTTCCACTTGTCCATGGCTGGATTTTGCCATGCTGGTCACTGGCCATTCTCCTCTTTCACTTGCTCTTCCTTCTGCATTCTCTTCAATGGACCCTTTAATCTCTTCCTGCCATACCTGGTCATTTTATTCTTTTCTGTATTCACATTTTTGCCATGATGCCTGAGAAAAGCTGCTTAAATAATAGTCTGTGAAGAGTCATGAATAAAAAATATTATATTCATTTTTAGATATGTAAAATACACTTTATAGAGACCTAAATTAAATACAAAACCCAGCATATTCACTTTGTGCTAATTAGCCATCTGAGTGAAATTTGGCTTATTCTCATTGCTGATTACTTACTAACTCTTAATTAGTTTTATTCATTCCATCTAACTGTTCACTTCATTAAGTTGTTGCATTTTATTAACCTCTGTTCCAAATATAATCATCTGTCCTTACATTCCTTAAAATGTAAAATCTTGATGTATATGCCCTACCATAAAATAGACCAAAATGTACCATAAAATACCAAAAATATATGCTGCACTTATATTTCATAATATAATTTTTCTTTCTGCATGCTACTTGGCCACTCTTTGGCCAGTCAAGGACACCTATTGAAAATTTGTATCTTCAAATCACCATTGTGCAGTACAGACATGCTGCTCTGTTTTTCCTGTAGATGACTTTTATGATCCTTTTTGCTAAGTTCTGGAACAGAGAGAAACAAAGTCTAAAGATAGGCCCCTATTTAGGACCTTTAATTAACCATTTAATTAGTAAAGCTGGCTATTTAGCCAGCTAGACCTAGTCTGTGAAAGGTGATAAATTGCAGGTGACAGGCTGCACTGTCTATTTGATCTTGGTTAGGTAGCATCAGTATCAGACTTTGTGATATTAAATGGATAAATATCCTGCATTTCTCATTTTTCAGTGCATGTCAGCTATCCCCAGGTCACTATTGATGTCCAGAGTATTCAAACCAGAGCCCATCTGCAGGGTACCTCCTGGAACCCTGCCATCAGGAAGAGCCAGAGCTGTGCACGAGGCACCAGCCAGGCTTTCTGCACAAAATGGGAATGTTCCTCTGGCTGCAATCCACAAAACCCTCCTGCAGAGCTGGAAGGTGCATTGGCCAGCAGGACACACAGAGCCTCATTCCTTATCCATCCTCTGGGCATAAATTCCTTCCCCTGTTCAGGCTCCACATCCATGACCTCTGCCCTGCAGTTAAGGTGTTTCCCAGGAGGAGAGGGAGGAAAGGGATTTCCTGGGCATCCTGTCTGCATGGCCCTGCCTCAGACACACCCTAAAGCAACTCAAACTCCTGCTTCACCTCCAAGAACTTGCCCTCAGTGTCAACATTGGCATTTCAATCCCCTGAGTGGCTCTGTGGGTGAGTAAAGGCCTCTCCTTTATCCAGGGAGACGCAGAGTGGTGTCTTCCCAGCAGTGTGATCTTGGGAAGTGAACATGTCACCACCATCATCACTTTGGAGCAGGGATGGTAAAAATTTTGGGGTTTGACATTATGTCCTACCTCTCTCCTTTGAGTCTGGAGTCTTCCATGACCATTTCAAGCCTGTCCTGATGCACTGGGGAGTGGCCCCCTGCAATCTGAACCCCAGAGCCCCCTGAAAAGCAAAGTCCATCCATGTGATGGATTAAACTTTTTCCTTGTAAATGAAGATATAGTCCCTTGGACAGATAATTTTCTGACAAAATGAATTGAACCATCATTCTGTTATATTTAGCCTCTAATCCCCTATGAATGCATTTTTGACCAATCTTTTCTTTTTGTCATGGTCTACAGATTGTACTCAGAATTTAGCAATGCTACAGTAATTGAAAACTGAATAAAATTTCCCATCTGGATTTATTTGAGTTCTGTCCTGCAATACCTTTCCATTATTCTATTCATTTAACTTCTGCAAGGTAGCAAAATAACAATAAATATGTAATTGTTGCATTTAATTGAACATATAACAAAAAAGTTGCTGTTTCTCAAGGCATTTTGTACCCTTTGCTTCCAGCGCATTTAATTATGTATGAACTCTTCAAAAAAAAAAAAAAAAAACCCTCTCAAATAATGTGAGTCATCTTCTAGGAGAGAAGATTTAAAGATGATAAATGTTATTTAGAATCACTATGATATGATTCATATTGTGATGCGATTGGGAACAATATTAAAACCCACCAAGGCTATTATACCTAAATTTTTGTTTCAATTCATGCAATATTGCTGCTGCTTAATATGATTTCTATTTACTTCTTTCCATTGTTAGTGTTTTATTGAGGTTGTGTCGGCTTTATCAGGCTGATCTCTGCTGCAAATGGAGGTCAGCAGAGCCAAAGCACCGGCAAAAAACCTGTCTCCATTATATTCTACTTGGTATGAATTTACTCAAAAATCCTCCCTCTAATATAAACTCTTTCTTTGCCATTCTTCGATTATAATATTTTTACCTGCACAAGCCCTGACAGCTTGATATTTAAAAGCTATATAAACTCTCATAATCTAATTTTATATCCTTTTTTTTATAAAGAGGGACTCTGCCTCATTTAAAGTAACAGTGAATGTATTCATCAAAAGGTTTAAAATGGAGCAATCATGGCCATCAATAAAAGCTTGGGCTTCAGGTGCTTTAAATTATAACTTAAAAACATGCACGGCTACTCTTAATGACAGTGACAATGAGTCATTAATTTGTGTTCCTCTGGTGTCAAGGGTGAGGGGAATAATCCTGTCATGCCCTTGCTAGAATACAATTTGGCAAAACAGGATATTGTAGAAGCTTTATAAATCTTATATCTCTATTTCTCCTTGTACTGGTCTGGGGATTAATGAAAAAGAGCGACAATAAATTTACCTACCAAATGGGGTGTGCTCTCTCCTGCTGAATATCCACACATAACTCCCATTAACATTAGTATAAAATATACATGCACAGCAGGAGGAGGAATAGACTACCAGATATCCAGAGGTCTGGAATAGGAGCTGAACTCTATTGCCTTTAGTAGCTGCCAATCTGACCCAGATCACAGGGATTCATATTTTTTTCCCACTTTGAGTTAAGCATTCAATCTAAAACATTTGCATCAAAATAAGTACAACCAAACTGAAAATAAACTGGACTTCAGAGACAGTCTGAAATCTTTTTTTTTTTCTTTAAGATGTTTACTCAATTCCAGTTGCAGTTTATAAGCAAAGAAACCAAATAAAAGGGACAAAAGAAACCCCTCAAAGATATTTTTTGTCGTAAGTTTCTAAATATGTTATTGGAGAGGTGATTGAAATCTGACAAAAACTGCAACGCTTTATAATAATGTCCTGCAGCAAAAGTATGGCACCAATAACTAAACAATACTTTATCACCTTTGCCACTCTCAACAGCTCCCATTAATACTGAGATCATAGTGTTAGGCCTTCTATTCCCCAGCTGACCATGTTAGTGACAGCCAGGGCTTAGGCAATGACATTGAAAAATATTTGCAGTGGCACAGCCACAAATCACCGCGGGACGAGTTTAAAACTCAATATTCACTAAACTTGCATCTGTTCTTTTCTTGTTAGAGCATCTATGACACATTTGTTATAGGCTGGATTCCTCAAAGAGTCCAAACATTGATGGAAAGTGATAAAAATTATTGGTTGAGAAAGCTCGATGGGCAGAGGGGCCTTTGTCAAGTCGTTTATTCATATGAGGTTGTTGTCTGAGATGGAACCACCTGGGACACCTGAGGAAGAGATGTCCTAAGATCAGCTGGTTTTTACATTAAATGCACCCAGTCAAGGAGCACAAGTACCTTTAAGTCAAATTTTCCAAACAGTCTCATCATATACGTATTGATTTTTATTTTCATCTCTCCCAGGGAACCTGAGGAGACATTTAGCTACTTAATGATTGCCACAGGACATTGTCTGTTCCACGTGGCTCAGATCCTCTCCAAATGAGCTCTTCCCTGGGTATGGGGACTGGAGATGGCCCAGATGAACATCCATTCCCATATTTCAGCTCCAAACATCCTGCTTCTTCCTGAGAGTATGTAGGAGACATTTTCCCTGCTTTTTTATTTCCATGGACCTGTGTCACTAAGTTCCTTATGCAGGACACAGAGGCTCCTGAAGATAACAGTGGGCACCTGCACATCTTTAAACTGGCAGATCTCTTTAAATTAAATAGAAGGTGGTGGCCTGCAGCTGGTGGTGACCTTCTGGCATTCCTCCCTGCAGAAGGCTGTGAAGAAGGAGAGGAGCAGCAGGGTCAGGAAGGCAGTAGGCAAAAAATAACATGAAAAAGCACTAAGAAAAGTTGCCTGTGGTGTGCTTTGTGATATTCCTAAGCCAGTGGGTATAAGACAGGGAAATAGGAGATCTCTGGGCTGCAGAAACAGCCCCAGCCTCCACAATCTGCCTTGAGGAGTGTGTCCTACTGCTGCCATCTGAATTCCAGGCAAAACAGAGCACTGCTAGGAAGTTGTCAAGTGGAAAAAGTTGCTTCTAAACTCTGCTGTTGCTAAACTCTGTATTAAAATCCCATAACTCGTTTTCTTCTGACCCTGCAAGAGTAGATGACTTTCCTGACTGGGGATATGTTCAGAAATAGGAAATTTTTGGATGCATTGAAGAGACTGCTCAAGGAGGGGAATGATTAATTCTTAATAGCAAGTTTTGCAGCATATTGAATGACACATTCTTACATTATACATTGATATATAACACACTGGTCCTCTGCCATGCTGACTAGAAGTTCATTTCCAACAAGGAATAGTTTATAGATAATGCAGGAGATGAGGGACAGAGCCATAAAACTCTGGCTTTTTCAGTTGTACCAAAATCTTTTGGAATTTCATTTTGGTTTGAGTGATGACTGTCCTGGATGTTGATATTAAGCAGAAGCAGCAATAAAGGTGTGCAATGCCAATTCTGTCCCTGCTCCCCTCAGGCAGGAGGCACAGCCCAATAGACCTAAATTTAGAGGTACCACAGGAAGTCAGGAACTTGTCTGAGGATTAATCAAACTTCTTTGCTCAGAACTTTCTTGCTGCTTGTTGTGCCTTAGTTTTGTTTCAATTTCTAATGTGTTATGGGTGTGTTAGAGGATTTTGCACTTACCAATCCCTATAACTGTAGTCATATGTGAATTTATAATTGAAGTTCAAAATTCCAAATGTTGCTGTTTCCTCACTTTATATCCAAACTTGCAAAGCCACTTCAAAAACACACTTCCACAAGGAAAGGTTTTGGTTGCCTTTTCATGCCAAAAGAACCCCCTGTAAGTCCCACAACCCCCAGTAAGTTGCAGCAGCTTGCTAAGCATATATATATATGGATATATAAAGTTAATTCTGTGCTTCTCAATCCCTTCACTAAGATCAAGGGCAGTGTCATTTCCCAACTGGAAACTACATCTTGCCTTGCCTGCAGGGTGATCCAGACATCTAATTGGCATTTCCACCAATTCTATAAATGCCTCCAGCCCTTCCAAGCCTTTGTGAAATTTCCATAGGAACTACCTGAAAACTTCAGCCTTCTGTTAGCTTTACAATGAAACAGCCCAAATATTTTCAGTTGCCTATTTCGAGGAACAAATCTTCAAGTTTTCTCAGCTAGATAATAAAGCATTTGTTCCTTTGGCTTTTATTTAAAGTCAAGACAAAACACACATTTTTAGAGATGATATGAAATGGAATTGAAATGAGTGAGTACTTTTGGGAAAGAAGACCTTTAGTGCTTGAAATGCTTTGTTACAACTGAATAAACTAAATATGCTTAATATGAAAGGTAATGATGCGACTGATTGAATAGTTTGACATTACTGCACATGAAATATCATTAACAGGTTCACAGTGGTTTTATATCAGCACCAAATCTCAGAATAAAATAAATGGAAATACAAAACTACAATGATTTGTCACTGGAGCCTTTCAGTGTCATTTAAGAAAATATTTTCAGTGAAAGACTACTCAGTATGAGCTGGTGCAGCACAGGAAATCGCAGCCTTGTGTAAATTTGAGGTTAAGCTGGTTAAACAATTTAGGATGTCTGCAGCTTCTCTGTGCCTGTGAGAGGACATGTCCCTGTCAGCTGAGGCACCTTGGACTTCTCTGGGCATCACCAATTCATACCTGCAGTGCCTGCTGCTGCCACATTTCAGGATGTGAGTTCTTAGTACAGCTCAGGCAAGAGATGGCTGTGAGCCCTGTGAGACAGATTCTGTTCTACAGGCTCAGCCCTCCCTCAGCTGCTCCTGGTGCTCCAGGCCCTTCCCCAGCTCTGCTGCCCTTCTTTGGATCTCCTGGCCAAGCACTCCATGGACAGTCGCCATGAGGATTGGCCTGCAGGATAAAGACCCTTTGGAACTGGGATAGGCTGGTCCTGTCTTTCACCTCACACAGATGACAGAGGCAGAACTTCTGCTTTCACAGATGCTCAAACCGTGTCCACCAGCACATTGCCTGCATGGCACCACGCAGTACTGAAAGCCAGCGAGCTCTCAGTCCATTTAACTCCTCTTTCTCTTAGGAAATCTCCTTCTGACAGCTCTGTCAGACTGTGAGCACTCCCGTGCCCTAGATCTAACTTCCAGGCCCTCTTACACCTCATCCTTCACAGGGATTTGGTCTCAAAGTGAAACCAAGCACAGGAACATGCTATAAAATATTATTAGTCATTCAAGACAATCACCTCTATCTTCTGTTTCAAATTGGTGGCCAGGTGCAGGTGCTGCCTTCCACAGCTTCACTGACTATCACAGCTTTCTTGCCATCTTCAAACTCAGGCTATTAGTAAATGACTACTGAAACACAATGTTTTTCTGATTGAGGAAGCAACTGATAAAATCTGAGGCTGGTAAGAAGACAGAGAATATGTAGATAACACTCCCAGCTTCTTGTGTTTTAATTTAGGGAGTTAATTTGACTGGATCTCATTATAACTGAAGAATATTTTCATTTACTCACACGGTTTTGAAGTGGCCACTGTTTGAAGCATTAGAGGGTTTCATTTGCTCTTTTTAGAAATCAAACTCAAAAATAAAAAGGAAAACACAATAGGACATAAATAAATTTAAGTAAATGTACTATTTAGCAATGCAAGCACTGGGGAAAAGTATACCCTGGTTATAGCTATTTTTTATAAAATTTCAATATATAGCACTTACTGCCTTCTCTATTTGTATTTTTTATGTCTGCAAGGATGAAAAAGAACAAGAATTAGGACCAACATATTAAAATACCAATAGTCTACACATTCTTAAATTTTATTGTGACTATCCAAATGGAAGGGTAAATTTTTTCACTTTTTAAAGTAACATCACAAATTTACATGAAAATAAAAAGTGGCAGGGAAAAAAGAATATTCACAATAGTGTATCTAATACAGATACACATTAAATAACATTGAGCATAATCTTATTGCCAGTATTACCTTAATATGTGTATGGAAACATCAGGATTTGAATGGACATAAACATCATCAAGTTTTTTAATTTTAACCTCTCCCCCCAGGTGGCAGATTTTCTTTTAAAAAATTCATTGTCATGGTTTCCAAATCAAAGGTTTTGGTTTCAAAATGGCATATTTCTTAAGTAAAGTTGTAATGTGACAGAGATGTAAAATAAAAAACTAAATTGATTTCATGGCTCTTATTTGGTTTTTTATTGTTTTTCTTACTGAAAACCTAAGGCTCAATGACTTTGTCTTTTCTTCTTCCAAAGCAAAAGATCTGTTTTTCCCAGCTATTTTCATGCATATGTTATTTTGAGGCAATTTAAAGGTGCGTTTTTTGCTAAATCATGAGAAGTTGCAGGTTTTTTTAATTAAAACTCAGAAGCCCTAATGTCATTCCACTGGGGGAAAAAAACTGTAACAAGTTGTCACACTTGCAAGGGATTAATGTGAAAAAGTGGTTGACTCTGGGTGTATTTTTTTGACTATTGTTACCGCTTTTCTCCAGTTTCTTTGGTAATTCTTAAAACTTTATAAGCTGCATTTATGTTAAGCTGTTCCTGATACGCTCCAATAAGTGTGCTTTAGACACATTGTTAACATAAGGCCAAATCTGTAATACAGCATGGACAATTAAGTGCACAATTTTTGTATAAATGCAAAATCCCTCACTGTGAATTATTTAATTAATGCTCTACAGTTCATTTAATAGCGCTATTTCAAAGGCCATTTCACTCACAGAAAACTAATTTCATTCTTGGGGTTGATTTAATTAGATTGTATGATATATGGTATTGCTAATTCAGTGGCTCTCTTTGCAGTGTCTAGCCCGTTGCTCCTATTGTCGGCAATCTGTCAGCCCCATTTTTAACAGTATTGAAAAATTCAAGCTTTATTATTGCTCGCTCACTCTTTCTCTCCCATCAGGAGGAAAGTAATGAGCTTTTCTTCTTATGAGAGCAAGCAGAGAGTGTGGTGCCCTTAGCGCTTCAGGCAGCGAGCAGTATTAACAGCCTGATTCATGAGTTAAGTTTCTAACTGCCCGTGGCTATTAGCACTCAGTCCTTTGGCTGTCATTTAGTTAAAAAGACTCTTCGGTTAATTCACTCTTTTAATGAGACTGTGCTATTCAACTAATGTATTTTACTGTATGAAAGGTCACACCAGGAAGCAAAACAGATTGGAGGGAATGTAGCGGGAAGCCTGGCTGTCAAGAAACAGTTCAAGCCTCGCAGGCATTTCGCCGCCACGGCGCCCGTAATAGGCCGCGGAACTGATGGGCCAGCGCTCACCTCAACAGTTGAGCGCCATAAATCACGGCTAAATAGAAAGCAGATTAATCAGAGGCACAGACAAAAAGAGCACGTGTTTCATTACCCATATAATCACTAACATGATTGCCAGACAAGCCAGGGGAGCCGTGCGCGGGGCTGACAAAACGCGGCGCGGTGGCGGGCGAGGCTCGGCGGAGCTGTGGCCACTAAATCTTCTCATTAAGGAGCTGCTCCCCGAGACCTTCTTGTCCAGGGGCTGCTGGCTGGGAGGGACTGGGAGAAAGGCAGGAATATAAAGGGTTGCATTTGAGTGAGCAGGGTCAGAGGAGGCGGTGCAGGGTTTTCCCCCCATAGCTCAGTTTCCACATCATTCCCTGTGTCACCAGGGCTGGGAGAGGCACGTGGGAGATGGGATGACCCTCTCCTCTTCCTCCCATCTTTACAGAAACCCCCAGCAAGCCAAACCCACTGCTCCTCACATTTTCTGCTCCCCACCCCTTTAGCTGTGTGGCACCCGCCAATTCCCAGCGGATGAGCGAACACCTAATTTTAATTTGCTCTGAGTTTCTCCAATGTCATTTCCTTACTGAACTCCCCCTCCTCGCTCGCACCCTTTACGTCATCAGGAATCGTGTGTAAGCCACCTTTCCACATCCCACAGCTTCTCCCAGCTGGGCTCCAGTAGGGAAGGTATGGTTGGAAATCTGGTTTGCTTCAGCATCTCTGCTTGGGACGTCCAATTGAAAATGTTTTTCTGAATATTGTTCATTTATTCACGGGAGGAGAAAATGAGAAGAACCTCTGTTTTTAATGGCTTTGCATCTGTCGGCCAAGGCGTTAAGCATCTGAATTATTGGGAGGGTATGTGTATGTTTTGCTCATTTTTAATTAGTGTCGTTGGGGGGAAAACTCCGGCACTTTAGGGGCAAAAATATATTATTTTTTTAGAAACTGTAATTCCCTCAAACTACGGTAAACAAATCATTCTGATTTAAATATCCCAGGCAACTTCCAAACAGGGAAACCGTATGTTTAATTACTAAACATCTGTTGCAAAGAATACCCCTCGCTTTTGCAGCACTAATATCACTGTATGAATTTTAAAATCTGTCAGCAAGGGATCACGAAAGCTTTGGGAGCAAAGAGCTGCTCACTTTAACCCCTGAACCAGATAATCTAACAGTAATCCATTCAAAACTAATCAAACATTTACAGAAACGCACCAGCACTGAGGAAAACAATTCATCATCTTCATACGCTCATTACACTTCCAACATCTCAATCTACCTATGTAAATGAGACCGGGGATCTGACATCAGGTCCATGTACAGAAATTATAAACAAATATTCATCCATTATGCTGCTGAAATTTAACAGCTGGAGCACTAACAGTAGCTGAACTCCAAGCCCTGAGTATCAATTATTTATGAACCTAAAACTGACAAGACTGTCTAGGTGAATTAGCTGCATATGTCAAGCTTTGTTATAAATCCCAGCCTACTGTAAAACTCATTTTCATAGAATGTATGTACAAGGCTGACAATATATCAACAGTACGGCATTAATAATTTAGAAGAATGGTACCATAAGGGAGCACCTAGAAACTCTGCTCTGCAATATAGTTGATATTACAAATAAAAAAGTCAAATAAAATGAATTTCCCATAAACAGAGAATCAAATAAAGCATTTTTCTATGATTTTATATTCAATTTTCAAAAAACTTACCAGTTGATACTTGCATTTTTAGGAACCATAAGCATCACCCGAAGTTATTCCATTTTTTTTTTTTTTTCCGTTGCTAAAAATGCCTTTGAATTTCTAGGCCTGTTGATGTAGGTTGCACTGCATTTGTTTTTCTCTTACAGAGTGAGAACTGAAAGTGAGGTGAGGGTAAGAGAAGGAAGGGAAGCACTGCTTGCAGCAAGCACTGCTGCACGTTGTGTCCCACGTCCCATCATCCCAGGAAGCTCCAAGCCCCGTCCAACCTGGCCTTGGGCACTTCCAGGGATCCAGGGGCAGCCACAGCTGCTCTGGGCACCCTGTGCCAAGGCCTCATCACCTCACAGGGTAGAATTTCTAATATCCAAAAATCTGCCCTCAGTCAGTTTAAAACCATTCCCATTTTCCCTGTCATGGCATAGGGAAAACTAAAGGACAAGGTCTAAATCAGAATGTCAACGGTGAGATCTGAAAAAAGGAGATATCAAAGCTTTGCTCAGTGTCTCTGAAATTTGAGACAGGTCTGGATTTTGCTATTGTCTCCCATCTCCACTGAAGAGCAACCACCCACTGCTTTGATGGAGCAATGGACACAATCATCCAAAATCTGAATTTTGTTCAGAAGCTGCTGGATTATTCCTGTGTATAATTCAACCAGGCTGGTTGCAGCAGCTTTTTGCTATGCAGAGGGGATGTCCACAAAAAAAAAAAACAAAAAAAAAAAAACAAAAAAACCCAAAAACAACAACAACAAAACAAAACAAAACAAACAAAAAAAAAAAACAAAACCCACACACACATATGAGAATCTGTGCCTATCAAATAAACAAGACTTTATCTTATTTACAGAAGTAGCCAAGTTTTTGATCGACTGTGAACATCAGCTGTCCTTGCCTCCAAGACACAACTTTAAGATTATTAAGAAAAAGGAAGGGGGAGGGAAAAAAGTGGGGGAAGAGAGGGAGAATCAATCCTGGTCTTGAGTGCAGATAGACACCACAACCGAGGCATGGTTAAAGGGAATATCTAGTAACTTATGACCCACAAAAACTGCTCCGGCACTTAAACTCAGCATTAGGTTTTGGATACCCTTTATCTGGGATTCACATTGACAACATACAAAGAATCCATGAAGATATCTTCTAAGGCAGAAAATACATCCCTAGACTCTCAAAACTAAAAAGCACTGCCTTTCTAGAAGTATTTTATCAGTACAAAAGGTAAAAGCACAGGTGCGTTTTGAAAGAAACAGTAATGGTTCACAAGAGCTTGACAAGGAATTTAACAGCATTTTTGAATCAGGAGAAAGAATTCAGAGGAGGAAACATGTCCTTGGTGATGCACACTTATACAAGCAGGAAACAGTAGATGACTTTATGAGTGAGGAGTGGAAAATGCTACAATGCCATCTCCTCATTGCAGGATGCTGCCACTTCTGATGCAGAAAACACTCAAAAGAGACTGGGAAATTTTAATAAATAAAAAGTAGTAGAAAGAAAACAGAGATAAACATGCTTGGTTAATGCCTGGTTAATGCCTGGTACATCAGGGATTTATGAAAGAAAAGTTCACTCAGGAAGGTGCTGGTGGTGGGATCAGGGAGAACCTATGAGCCATCCAGTGCATCCTTTTGTAACGCAGAATGAGGGTTTGTACAGCCACTCCACTGGGTAACTCTTCAAATAGTTAACACTTTCCATTTCTCACTGCTTTAGTATTATCTGCATGAGTTGCTTCCTTTAACTTTCCTAAAGTAGAATTTAACAACAACAACAATCACAATTACAATCACAATCACAATCATAATCATAATCATAATTTCACGAAGTGTGACATTTACTCTCAAGCAGAAAGACCATGACAAGGCCTTTGCATCTCTCAGGTCATGTCAAAGTGCTTAAGATAGGATTTCATTTGGATTTAAATGACTCAGAGATCTCCTGCTGGCTCTCTAGGTATGAATGAACTCCACCTTGAATGCCCCTCCATGTCAGGGTGCTGCCTCAGGTACATGAAAACGTGTTTTCTGTTGAAATCCCTAAGAATGAACTTCAAATGCAGAATGAAGTTTGTGCTGTCTGCTCAAAACAATCAGCAAAGCATTATAGAATTTCCACAGAAGAGTAACCCAGGCTTAATTTTTGGACCTAATTAACCAACTTGGTATCTGATGACATCCCTCAGACTACAGGTGGCTCTTCTTGCAAACAGATACTTCCAGTGTCTTGCTCACATGTGTGACACCTATGGAATCTTTTTCATTATCTCTGTAGTTAATATCCTAAATCCTGCTTGGACACCTTCCCTTTCCCAAAAGCCATTCCTTCCCAAGGTGGTTTTGCAGTGAAGCTCGGGGCTGGCACTCCTCTTCTGGCTGCTGCACAGCACACCATGGCAGGGGTAGAGTTACCTGAGCTTCCCCAGCCTTGGCAGAGCTCCCTGTGCTCCACACCTGCCACAGGCACTGCTCAGGGGCACAGTGCCCAGCAGGATCCCTTTGGGATCTCCCTGCCTTCCACTGAACCCTGGGAGCCAGTCCCTTTCCTCTCTAAAGATGGGTTCAAGTTTCCTTTTCTATTTCCATCAGCCACCAGGGCTTTTCAGAGTCATGATTGTGTCAGGAAATTACCTAACAACTATTCTAGCTATTTATTATCAAATGTTACAGCAATTATGTCAATCTGTTCACCCAGTTAAGAAAACATTTAGCAAAATCCCTACCTGGCACCTCAAAGGGCTCTGCAGCTGTGTCCCAACACCACCCAAACCATCCCACACCAGTGAGCCAGAGGGATGAGCAAACCCACCTGCCAACCTCCCAAGCCTCATGAAATAAAGTTATCATTTTCTAATGCACAATAATCTCTATTTACTGAATGGAAAAGTGGCACAGTCGCTCCTATTTGAAGATTGTTTTTGTTGATTTAGGGTAGAAAGGGACATGAACAACCAGACTCCAAATACAACTCCTTTGGGCTTTTGCAAGTGTGGGTTAAGCTTAAAAGATACAGGTCAGCAACAAACAAAGAGTGATTTGAGTATTTGTGTGAGTTTGAGCTAACATTTCATGTGAGACCCGTTTTACGAGGGCTACAAGGTGCATTTCCAAGGCATCAGTTCAAGGGCTGTATGTTTTCCTTTAATTTCTGAAAGGGCTTTTGACACAATAGTTCTATGATTTCTTGAAATTTTTTAGTTAGAACTGAGCCTAGAGCTGGGAGTCTCATAACTGTAACTCAGAAACTGGATTTGGAGCTGAAAAATAATTCAAGGCGAAAAAAATTATTTTTTTCTGAATTGGCTATACTTGGTGATAACTCTTGACTTATTCTTCTGTGCTGCTGCAATAAGCTATATTCTGGGGACCTGCTTTGGTGACTAAAAAGATAAGTCTCTTGTTGGGAAGAAAATTGCCTCTCTGACATAAATCTTTGGAATAGGAGTTTGCAGAACAGTGGTAAATATATAAAACGAAAAAAAAAAAGATTAAATATCCCAAGCAAAACAAGCACAAGAGAAGATGAGGAAAGATTTGCATTGCACCAATCAGAAAGATTATATAATAATAACAGACCTTATTTCTCACTGCCATTTTGGGTTTTAGCTAGACTTTGCAATGCATAGCTCCCAATTTTTTTTTTGCCAGCAGAAAGCCCCCAGGTTAACAGCTCTCCACACTGTGAAGAGTGAAGAATGAATTTAAAAAAAAAATCTAAAATCCCTGGGTTATTTCTCTTCCTCTTCTAATTCCTGTCTATAATTGAGGAATCCTACATAAATACTTGTGGATGAAAGTGATCTAATTATAAGACCTGAGGTGCTCTAAATGTCAGATGCGGACTGTGTTGCTATATAACATGGTTTAACAAGCCAGGTAAATTACAACACCCACAAAGTATAAAAGAAGCCACTGGCAGGAGGTTCTAGACCTTGATTTGTAGCATTACCTGACACAGATACGTGCCCACCAACAGCAAATATCCCAGGATTCTCCTTTTCCCTCTCCTGAGGCACTGAGGTACCAACAACAGGTACCAACAACAGGTACCTCAGTTAGGTAATTTCGCCCCAAAGTTAAACTGGTGTGACTGACAGCCCCAAAACACTTCAATTTCTGACCTACTCCAAACACACTCACTGCAGTGAGTCTCACCCTACCTGGCTGCTGTCTTTGAAATGCCTCAGGGTGTATTTTGCTTCCAATAAAGCACATTAGACCTGCTTAGCTAAGAAATAGAGCTGCTAATCTTGGCGACGCTGCTGATTGTGCACGGCCTGTGCACACTTCATACATGGTCAATTAAATTTACAAACCATTTCAAAATTACCCACAGCCAGCAACAAAAACGAGCTTGGCAACATCTGGATGGCTGAACTTGATGCCTGATAAATCCATCCTTTCTGCTTTCTTTCCAGCTCGTTTAGATGGTGTAAAGCATATTTCAGAAAAGAGAAGTTCACTTATCACGTTTTATGTGCTTGAAAATTGGAAGGTCCTTGCAGTTGTAGTGATGCTGATTTTTTTTTTTTTTAATGATGTCATAGCAGATGATTCTTAAAATAAGCAACGCTTCTGCATTACTCTCATTACTGGTCTTTCTTAGGAATTAAAACAGAGAAATACCAGACTGGTTCAAGTGAAAATAACAAACAAAAAATACACAAAACCCCTCAAACAAACAAACAAAAAAAAGGAAATAATTAAAACAACAAAACCCCCCAAACTCCACAGAAAATGAGGACCATGTTTGTGCTTGGCTGCTAAATCAAGCTGTGAATTTTAAAGCTATTTATAATCTACTGAATTCTGTGATATTTTTTTTCCCCTGCCTCTCCATTTAATAAAGAATGGACAGAGAAAAGAGAAAAGTTAAGAGTGTGCAGAGAACTGCTCCTGCATTCTGGTGTAGTTTTCAGATCTGACACAAGGCGTTGCTCTAAATGTGTATAAACACTTGGGACAGCCTTGGCCTTGTGCTGTGAGAACTTTGGGGCATCATCTGTTGATTTCATTCTTGGAAACTTTTTCTTATTTTGATTCAATGAAATTTATCTTGGGACGCAAGTGAGGAAGGAAAAGGACTGGTAAATATTTAAAAGGTTTTGGAGGATGGGCTTTGAAGAGAGAAGCTGTGGCTGCCCCTGCATCCCTGGAAGTGTCCAAGGACAGGCTGGATGGAGTTTGGAGCAACCTGGGACAGTGGAAGGTGTCCCTGTCCGTGGCAGGGGTGGGACAGGATGAGCCTTCAAACCCAAATAATTCTGTGATTCGTTCTTTTTACTTCTACAGTGCTTGTTTGAGGCAGAACAGAAAGAAAACCTGTGACAACCATTCCTCACTGTGGCCAGGATAAGCAAACACCCCCCTGTTCCCACAGAACAGAGCAGAGCATTTAATGGCAGAGGAACAGGCTGAGTCACTGCAGTTGAATTTAATGGTGGCATTTCCAAATGGAAAGGCTACAGGGTGAGGAATTAAGAAATATTCTTCTGGAAGAAGGTTTTGTGTGTTTGTCTGCCTAAATATGTGTAACAGCGGTGTATTTTCCAATGTAATGCAAGTGAGCAGCAAGAAAACCTTCTAATGGTGTGTAATGCCTATTAATGTGGCTAAAAGCAAGAAATGTGAATTATGAAGCAGATCCTGTCTGCACAAAGAACTGAAGAGAGCCTTTGCTGGTATTTTTCCAGTTATTGAACCATCAGGTGTGACTGTATAACACAAAATATGGAAGCCCAACAAATGTCATACTAAGTACTTTTCAAAGATGTGATTGATCATCAAATTCCAATAACAGTTTAGGTGCTTAGTTGATATTGAGATTAATATACAGCTTGCTGCAGCAACAACCTCTTCAGTTCCTGACCTTGGCTGGTAGTAAAATCCAATCGATATTTAGACCAAGCAAGACTTCCAGAGAGCATACATTGAAGACATTTGTTTTCTAAAAAAATACTGTCACCAGCTAGAAAATCTAATCCTCTGTGAGGAATATGGTGGAACGGAATTGAGCAGAGAGCCAAAAAAAAAAAAAAGTGAATATTCTCCTGAACACAAACAGGGTTTGCTCCAGCTCTGGCTTTATGATTTTCTACTCCCACTTCCTTGCCATGGAGAAATCAGTTAGCTCTGTGTGAATGCACGAGTGTGCTTTGCAGACCTGGTTAGAGGACACGGAATCAGCAATTTGATATAGCACATGTCCAGTCAAGACTAACCAGTGCATCTTAAATTTCAAGTTGCTGGGTGCACCCTACAGACAAACATTTAATGGGCCAGGAATTATTCCTGGGGATACTCTGTGGGAAAAGCAAGAGATTCACAAATCTTCTGCAATTTCTTACCCAAATTTCTCAATAACAAGCCTGCTGACAGTGTAAGAGAAATGCAATTAAGCAATACTTATTTTTTAAATTGGAATAGTGTTTTTATCATACATCTTACTCCTTTTTCCTTCTATATATTTCAGATATACTTACATAAATATATAAAATATATTGATAAATATATAATGCTTTGCTGAGTTTTATTTAATTAGTCTTTCCAATGTCTTTGGTACCTTAGTTAGAGCTAATTTCCCCAAGCATGTGTTAGGCTGGGGGAAGATTAAATTTCCAAAAGGATTCAATCCAGTCTGATCTTGTGCAGATTTTATGCTGATTGTTATGCCTGGCATGCAAAGCCATGTCTGCAAAATTCCTCTGATATCCTTCTCCAAGCACACAATGGAGGTCACATGGAAAAAAAAAATACTGTCCTGAATGGTTTCTTCAACAAGAATGTTTTCCACCAATAGGATAAAGAAGGCAATTTTTAAAAAATCATTTTAAATTTCATATATGCACATATACATATCTATTAGGGTTTGTTTGACTGTAGGGTTCCCATGAATATAATGATTTATTAAGTCTTGTCCAATGTCTTGACAGAAAAATCAGTCCTTGAGAAGCCGTTTGGAATTTTGAAAGCCATTTATAAAATCATAATAATTTTATCAGCGTTAGTCCTTTCCCCACCCTCACCTTGCCTGTACCACAGTTGCTAAAACCACTTGCAAGATTTTTGGGGTTTTTTGTCTATAATTCTCTAATTCATCAGGGATTTGGTTCTGGATGTGCAGCTTCACCTCTTACCCACAAAGCCAGGCTTAGTCAGGTAATATCCCCAACCCAAGCAGAGCAGAACCTTATGCAGGCAAGGAATCCTCAGATGAAGCTCTGCAGTTGTGAAATTGGCTTTTTTTTTTTTTTTTTTTTGTGATGTTCTGCCAAAACCTGGACTGGCAGCTCTGAGAAAATCCCAATTTCTCCAGGCTGCCTGAAGGAAGAGGGAGAAGGGTGAGCCATGAGCAGTTCAAGAGACACACAAAGAGTTATGAGCAGAGATAAACAGAATATTTTGGGAGCAGCTCATTCTGCTCCCCTGGCATGGCCTGGCTCAGGTTTGGAGGACAAGCAGAATGTTTCCATTCCCTCTCATTTACTGATTGTCAGTGGTTGAGGCTGATTTTCACATCCAGCTGCCTTATGACATGCAGCAAGGAATTTAAGGAGCTGCTGCTGTGAAAGGCTGTGTGTGCTGCATTCCCATAAGGAAGGTGCTGAGAGGGGACATCTGCCAGTCCTGTCCTCCCCTGGCCTCACAAATCTCCACGTGGCACCTCCCTGCTGGCCAAGGTGCTTCCAACAAAAAGAAAAATGTGAAAGGAGCTCAGAGAAAGCTGCAATTTTGTTTTTCTTTGGACTCATGAATCTAAAAGTAATTTTGAATAAGGACTTTTATATATATAGATTTTTATAAATAATCACCTAATGCATCTGGATGGAAAAAAAATGGGTGAAACACCCCCACTTGCACACCTTTCCTTAATGGAATGCAGGTTTCCTTGCACTGCTGGGCAGTGAAAGCTCTGACCCATATTCGACACACGCTGGAGTAAAAATGAGTCAAAATAAGTGCAGCAAACACAGCTGCTAAATCACCACCTTTTCCCATCCCATTCCCTTCAGTGGAGAGCATCAATTATTGCTAAGTACAAGATTAGTTCAAGAAGAGCAGCAGAGGGATGGAGGCTGGGGCTGCTCTGTGCTTTGGAGGACACGGGGATTGTGCTCAGCACACATCTGCAAGGCTCCCCCTCTTAAATCAAACCCTGCTCCACTGCACCATCCTAATTGTTCCAGGTGTTGCAGTCAGTAAACATTTGCTCAGGATTTTATGTGTGTACCATACCTGAAGATTTGTTTTCTATTTGAAATACTTGAATTTCCTTCTGTCTTGGTAACTGGAAGAAAAATTCACTCTGATAAACCTGCTTGGGATCACGGGTGGTTTGTTAACCTTTCCTGGTATATTTTTCCATCTGATTTGATTTTGTGATATTCTCACACCAGTGATAGCTCCCTGCCAGCAAATGAAACCAAAAAGGAACACAAAGAGCAAAGTGGAGCTGAACAGACACTGCAAGATTCTGCTTGATTAAAAAAAAAAAAAAAAAAAAAAAAAAAAAAAAAAAAAAAAAAAAAGAGAAATGTTCCATGGCAAATGATAAGAATATTATCAAATTTAAGAATTCTTTACACAGACCATTCTAAGTTAAGCTTTTTTACATTGCAATACAGATATGAAATAAAATGGAATCTAACAGCACAGATAGTACCTGTAATTCCTCTGCAGAACCTGCACAGAAACTTAATCTCTATTCTGCCATAGAGCTTGTTTTCAAGCAGAATTTTTAGTTTTATTTTCATTGACTGTATAACAAATAGAACAGCAATAGCCAATACACTCATATGGTCAACTATGTCCAACATATCTGCGGTGGTTTATCTGAAATGTTCTTTTTTTTAATGTTAGTCTCTCCCCTCCACAAAGAGCCAGGAAAAGGGGAGACATCATTCCCAGAACAATCCTTTTTCACATTCAAAGATTTGAAGAAGATACCAATAAAAGATAGTTGAGTCCTATCCAAGACTGGACTGAATTTGGGAATTTTGCAGACACTCTCACATGCAGTCCAACCACAACCCAGCACTGCCAGATCCCCATTAAACCACATCTCCCAGTGCCATATCTACTTGATTTTTGAACACTTCCAGGGATGGTGACTCCACCCCTTCCCTGGGCAGCTTCATCCAGCATTTGACAACACTTCCAGTGAAAAAATTCCCCTTATATCCAACCTAACCCTCCCACGGTGCAACTTGAGGGCATTTCCCCTTTTCCCCCACCTTGTTCCTGGGGAGCAGAGCCTGGTGTTTTCACCAGCCCTAAAAACAGCAGCTTCAGCCACTTTGTTACATAAAGGTTGAAGTTTTTGAAATGTAGTTGAGGTGAAAATATTCCTGTTTTGCTTGAAAGACCTGGATGAAAAAGGCCTGGAGAGAGTGCAGCCACTCTGTGGGATGAGCTGAGGGATCTGAGTGGGACAGCCCTGCCTGAGGCTGTCAGGGGAAGAGTGAGGGATGATGTCCAAAACCAAGGGGAGGAAATGCCTGAGAAGAGCTTGTGGAATGGCAATTGGATTTATTCAGTGAACTTCCCACTGCCCCAAGGGTGCCCTCTGCTCCTGAGCCACCTCCCAGCCCCTCCAGTGTGGTTTTGGATCAGGCCACCACTGCCTGGCCCTCAGGGGAGCAGGAACCATAAACCCCCAGCAGCTCAGAGACTGTAATGACTCCTCCGAAGCTTTTTATAGGTGATCAGCTCCTGTAAAGGTCTGCTGGTAATTTGTGGAGAGGGTACATTACCGTTACCCTTGAGGAATTCCTGCTTCCTTTTTATACACCTCTTTTCTCTTGGGGCACTGGGAAATTAATGGGAGGTGTTAGTCTGGAGCCTCTCGCTGAGCAGGGGCTGCATTTATTTCTCTGCAGACATGGAGAGAGCTGCAGCCTGCTGATTCAGGGCTGGATGTCTCCTTCCACCCCTCTGAGGTTCAGAGGGTGGCAAAGGGGCAGGAGAGTGAATTGAAATCTCCTGGAAATGGTATAAAAGGAAGGGACAAGATTCTAAATAGCATAAACCAGCAAAGAGCTTTAATGGTCAGGCATCATCACAAACCCTTCTGAACCAAGCAGGGGAGAAAATGTAGAAGGTTACTTGATTTGTGAACTGCCCACATCAGTGAAATGCTGCTGGTGACACCTGGGAGGAAGACTGGGTGAAGCCAGTGATTTCTCCACATAAAGCAAGCTGCAGTCCTAGATTTGGGACAGTTCTTCCCATGAAACTCAGCCAAAAATGAAAATTGACAAAGATTGAGTAATTTACCCAGTAATGATAAAGCTCAAGTAAGTGTCCCCAGTGCAGATTTCCTGGGCTGTGGCTGCCACACCACTGCTTTTCCAGCAAGTGCTTCCCACTGCAGACAGCTCTGCTGCCAACAAAACAATCTTCCAGAGATCATAAAATGTTAAGGAGTTCATTTGTTTAAAGCATTATGAAATAGTTCCCTTGCAGATCTCACTCTTTAATTTCCTGCACCGGGGCTGAGGTGTGGGACACCAATACTGATAGATCAGATTAACACCTCTGCTGCTGAGGCTTTTCCAGCTGCACAAAACATCACCACTGGTGCTGATGAGCTCTGGGGTCTGCACCTGTTGCTCCCAGGGGACCTGAACAAACTAACATAAAGCAAAAATTACAAGCAATTCCTTCCTACAGGGCTGGGTTAATAATTTGACTTTTGAGGGGAAAAGAAATTTAAATGAGGTGACTTTTTCTTCTTTGCCTTCTCAATGAATCCACTTACTCTCTTCAATGCAAGTTTTCCTACAAGTCTAGTGAGTGCAGCAAAAATGTGTGAAAATGGTGGCTAAAGTTAGTCACAAGTTGCAGACTGCCTTGTAGTGATTTCACAACCAAGCTCTAAGGCCCAGTAAAAGCAATTTGTGTCATTACCAAGGGAAGAATTTTTGGCACAGTCTTGGATATGCTACACACAGAGTGGTGCTATTTAAATAGGCTTTTATTTAGGGTGGAACAACAGAGAGACATGAGGAGTGGGAGGAAAGATTGGTATGGCAGATATTCCCCATATCACAACAGCAACTCTCAGTTCTCAGACCTGGGGGGCCTAAAGGGGATCCAGGAGAGCTGGAGAGGGACTGGGGACAAGGGATGGAGGGACAGGACACGGGGAATGGCTCCCACTGCCAGAGGGGAGGGATTGATGGGATATTGGGGTGGAATTGTTCCCTGGGAGGATGAGGAGGCCCTGGCACAGGGTGCCCAGAGCAGCTGTGGCTGCTCCTGGATCCCTGGAAATGTCCAAGGTCAGGTTGGACATTGGGGCTTGGAGCAGCCTGGTCTGGCTGGAGATGTCCCTGCTCATTGCAGGGAGATGGACTAGATGAGCTCTAAAAGTCCCTTCCAACCAAAAATGTTCTGTAATTCTAAGAATTTATGCCTTAAAAATGCTTTTTTTGGTAAATGCAATGTCATTCCATGAGATCCCTTCCCAACACACGCGTGGTGGTGGAGCAGCAATTCCCTGCCTTGCCAAAACTTTGTGATCCCTGAGAATTTTGGCTGTGTCCTCTTGGTGTTCTCACCAGCCCTAAAAACAGCAGCTTCAGCCACTTTGTTACATAAAGGTTGAAGTTTTTGAAATGTAGTTGAGGTGAAAATATTCCTGTTTTGCTTGAAAGACCTGGATGAAAAAGGCCTGGAGAGAGTGCAGCCACTCTGTGGGATGAGCTGAGGGATCTGAGTGGGACAGCCCTGCCTGAGGCTGTCAGGGGAAGAGTGAGGGATGATGTCCAAAACCAAGGGGAGGAAATGCTTGAGAAGAGCTTGTGGAATGGCAATTGGATTTATTCAGTGAACTGGAACTAAGACTTTTTGTCAAGGGTTTCAGTTAATCTTGTGTGAAAAGCTCCACGTTTCTGTATAAATGACTTGTGGAACAGTTACAAGTAAAAAGTGCCTTATACCACTGCAATTCCATGAGAGCAACACTGATGGCCTTGGAACACCCACAGCCCAGAGCTGCACCCACAGAAACCCAGCAAGAGGAGGAAAGGGGCCCTTCAAGCACCAAATTCCCTCCCTTCATCCCAATCCTTTTAAAATTATAGAGCAGAAGATTGTCCATGGGCTGACTCAAAAAATGCTCACTCCCTGCCAGAATAGCAGCTTCTATTTGTAATGAAATAGCAGCAAATAAAACTGGGAAATACACAAAAAATATCTCCCAACATCAATGTGTTCATACTATTTTATCAATTCTTTTTGTTAAAACCACTGATGTTCTCTCAATATTATTTTCTCTACTAACCCTCCATGAAGGAACCTCATGTACAGAGGTATTTGGTGTGGGGAGTTCCATTTTTGTTAGTGCTGCAGCTTCATTCTCATAAAATCAAGTTAGTTGATGGTTCCAAGCCAAGTTTTGTGCCAAAACTAGGCCCACTGCATTAAAGCATGGTCCAAAGAATTGCCCTTCCAGCTGGGCTGGCCCTGCTCTCCTTCTATATATATATATATATATATATTTTTTTTTTTTTTTTTTTTTTTTTGGTTATGCACAAGTAAAGATTCAGATCCAATGCTCACTGAAAAATTTAGGAGCTGATTTCCCCTTTTTCTCCCAAAAAGAGGAAAGCCAGTCATGACTACCAGCTACTCCATGTTATTTTTACAGGACAGCAATTAGTCTCTGTAATGGAAAAGAAAAATGCTATTAATTCAACCAGTATATTACATATTAATTACCGAAATTATTGAAATAAACTTTTTAAATAATATCAAAGAAGTAATTTAAAAAGTTGCTCTGTACATAACACTTTCAGATCCAGAATGAGAAATGTATGTGACTACTAGGGGCCAAAACATGGCACATTTAATTTAAACCCTGGCAGCAAGGGGCAGGTTCCATTGCAGCTGTAATAAATTACATACAAGTGCTACAGAACAATAACAAAAACTGTGAGCCATCCATTTCAGTACCATTTACAAGAAATCAATATCAATACTTAATGCAATACTGGTGAAAAATGAGCAAAGATACAGAAAGCATAATAAACCAGTAATGAAAGACCTTGCAGTGTTTCACTTTGGAAGAAAAAACTAACTGTCTATATTTTCATGTAGAGGGATATTTCACTGAGGCAATGTGCTGGAGGTATGAGTGTTTTGCAGATCTAAGTTTAAAATAACCTCTTTATTAAATTAAAAAAAAAAAAAAGTTCCTTAAACTGTGGATTACTAGCTTAGTAAAGCTCATACATATGGAAGGAGGCATTTCATCTTCCCGTGGGCCTGAGTATTTTTCATGGGGTTGCCTGAGATCCACCATCATTCCTTTACACAGGCCACTTGCTTCTCACAAATGCAGATGTTCCATTCTGGAGGTGCTGGGTTTGAACATTCCACCGCTGAACTAAGCTGGATGCTCCATCAGGTGGCCCCATTTCCTCCACCAGTCTCAGTCTCCTCTGAAAAACGTGTTATGATACCTTTCAGAGAGGATCTGCTGCCAGGTGGGACAAAATCATCCTGAAAATACCAAATGTGAAGCCCCTGTCGGGTGAGGTGAGGGAATTGCCATTTGTCACCACACGTCCCAACCCCATCCACACAGTCACCCTCAGCCCTCTGCTCTCCAGCAACCTAAAAGGCCTTTCAGGAAAGGTTCAGCTCTCCCAGATTTTCCACCAGCTCTCCTGGATTTTCTTCAGCTCTCCCAGATTTACTTCAGCTTTCCCAGATTTTCCTTCAGCTCTCCCAGATTTATTTCAGCTCTCCCAGATTTTCCTTCAGCTCTCCCAGATTTTCCTTCAGCTCCCCATATGCCTCAGAGCACAGCAAGAATTAAAAAATTAGGAGAATTATTGTAGCATTAAGTGAATTCTAATACTAAATATAAAAACTGTATGCTTAAAAATGACCAGAAAAATAGTAAGAAATTAATTGCAGTGAATCTGCAGGGAGGTAGATCATGAATAAATTGACAGGCAGATAAAAACTCCTTTTGCCATCACTTTTTTAATCATGCCATTGCTCTTCAGTATTCCTCCTGGGGTTTCTCCATTTTCTGCCACAGGGGATTACCAAAAAGCAAAGGACATCTAAACATTTTTGGGGCCATCAAACCTCTCCTTTGCTATGATCAAAATGAAATTAACGATTTACTTCCAATATGGCTCATAAGCCTTTTGGAATAGATGGACTTCAAAAGCATCCTGCAATAAAGTATTCAGTCTCTAGCACCTGATAACAAAATATGCTGGTATTAACCAAAAAGACCCAAAATTTTCACAATTTAATACCCCAAACCAAAGTCCTGCTGCACCACTGCCCCATCCAGGGGTGCAGGGGTAAAACACCAACCTGATAAAAAATTAAAGATATTCAGACAATAATGTCTCCATAATAAGCAGCTTGGTCCAACAGCTGTGTTTATACTTGTGCAAATATAAAATGTTTTTTCACTTGAATATATCAAGGATTTGCTTGAGAACCTTTTCAAAACTTGAAGCTTGATTTGACAACTTCTCCCTCATGAACACAACCACAAAAATCCAGGACTGAGGCTGAGTTCATCCTTCATTCACACTAAAACAATCTTGCAGGAATTATTGGGTCATTTTATGCAAAGAATATGATTTCACATGGGATTTTTCACCATCAGTGAGAAGACCGAATGGACCAAGCAGAAATATTGAACAGCCCTCAGACACATTGAATCCTTTCACAGAATAGGAAGATGAGAAACTCGATGGGTTTAGTGAAATAGTAAACAGGTTTAATTGCAGATATTAAGGTTTAGAGGTCTGGTGAAATGTTCTGGTAGAAACTGATGGAGATCTGGAGCCCTGTTCAGTCAAAGGAGGAGCCTTGGATGGTTTTCCAGGAGTGCAGACAGCCCAGACCATCAGCAAGTGCACCCCACAACCCTCCTGCTAGGCTGGATTTGGTGAGAGGTGAGGGTGTCTCGCAGCTCTTCCTGCTGCCACCCAGCACCAGGTGCTGAGGGGAAGGTGACAGTGCTGAGCATGGCTGCTCAGGCCATTTTTCTCAGTTGTCCTTTACCTCAGACAAGAGGCAGAGCTATTCCTGGCTGTTCTGATACAAACAAGAATAATCCCACACGTGACATGGCAGTGAGAGCTCATTCCCAAAAACCACATGGGAGGATTTACCACCTACTGTATGGTGCACAGGACTCCATTTTCTTGCCTGAGTAGGATTTAGTATGTCCCCACATCAGTGTGATTTCAAAGTAGAATTTAGTTTATTTCTTTTCTGTTTTGTTTTTTCCATTAGGAAGTGTGAACTTGTCTTCCAACACCACAGAATAGCTCAAGCAAGAATAAATCAAGTGTCAGTATATGAAAAGGGCAATTGAGCTGCCCTTTTGGACTCAGAGAACCTTTTGGAGTTTGTTCATAGAGCTCCACAGCACCAGTTTAAAAGTGGCACCTGACTCGATGAGATGGAGAACAAGGTCACTCAGGGGGGGACTTTTTGTGCTTGTTCATCCATCACAGCACAGCACAGTGCTGGGGCCAGTGTTTCTATGTAACAGCAAATGGGAATGGAGAGCAGAAGGGCTGGGGAGTGCTTTTGATGCCACACCTGCCACCCAGGTGGTTCAAAAAACCAAATTTTGCCTCAAGGACCAAGGCTCCAACAGGAGGGAACCTCAGGATCAGCCCCTACTTTTACCAGCTCTGCTAGAATCAGCTATATGCATTCTTTCCCTAAAATTTCCCAGATAAAAAGTACAAGAAATCCATTTATGAGCACAAAATAAGAGTGCCATCTAGTACAGAAGATTTTACATTAGAGGCCTGTGTTGAGGAGCAGTCACCACAGGAGGATTGTGGTACTGACAGATGGCATCCAGCACTCAGATGATAGCAGGGCTCTGTCCAGAACATTTACAGCTGTGTAAAAGTCAGTGGGAGTCTGGATTATGTGCAAAATTAACAATCATTGGGGAATGCAAATATTCTCAACATTACTTCCACTAATCAGCTTTTAAACATACCCCCTCTCTGGGAGGAAATCAATTTTTTTTGCAAGTAATACAAGGGATTCCTATTACATGTTATGAGTTAAGTCTAACTGATTAATCCCTTAAGTAAAATTCCTTTCTTTAAATTAATTCAATGCTTCCTGCTGCCATTCAGTGGTTTGCCTGAGGACATCACATTTATTTGCTCACTCCTACCTGCCTAGGCACACCCACTCAGTGCTTACCAGTTAAATGGATGATATCTTGTTATAATTACAAGAAATGTATTGCAGCAAACCTGCTGTCTCACTCCTTAGATCTGTTTTTCCTCCCTGAGTCCAAGATTGTGATTTAAATATGACTCTAGGTGAGCATCACCAGAAGGAGCTGAATCCCACTGAAGCTAATGAGTCTTGGTACTGGTTTCAAGAGCCTTCCAGTTTAAACCTTAATTAAATTATTTTTATTTTTCCCCCCCTTGAATAGTCTTGTGAAAGTGATTCTCGGCTTTTACCGCAAAGGAGAGGCTTTGGGGACAGGAGAAGTTCCATACCCAGTAGATGGTGCTGTAATCAAATCCTAAAACCTGTTACACCAGAGCCGCTCTGCTGCGGTGTCACGGCAAATTTCCGCAATTAATAAAGCAAGCGTGTTTATTTTAGACACGTGTCCTTGTGTTTTAAACACACTTATTAACCAGGAGCAGTAATCGTCGAGGCAGCCTGCTGAAACAATCCCAAGAAACGCGTGGAGTGGGTTTTCCATACCTTGCAGAAAAGGGGTCGGGGATTTTTCCTCGCGTCTCTCGGGCTCTGTGGTCCAGGACTGTGAGATCCAGCACAGGGAGGGCACATCTCTCATTTGGGGGAAGCAAAGCAAAATCCCTCCATCTGCACTATCTTGTGCCTTCCAGCCCAGGGTCAGATTTCACAGAGGCAGAAATGTGATCAGTTGATAAGACAGGAAAGGAATATCATTTCCCGAGTGAATAAATTGTAAGTATTTTGTTCTAAAAAAACCCAACAAACTTTGAATTTCTTTCAAACTCTTTGACTGTGTTGCTACAGTCCTCCACCACCTGCACTTGCATATCTGATCCTCAAATTCCCCTATTTTGTAACTGGAACTGAATACAATGGCCATGTCCTGAAATCAGCCTTTACTTTTCTCCTCTACAATCTCCATTAAAGCTCCCTGCTGTTGATAACCTTTGATCTCATCTCCATTTCTGCTTAACTTTTGAATGCTGCACACACCTATCTGACACTGCCAGTCCTCCCAGGGAGGGAAGGCATCCTCTTTGCAGGAGAAGAATAACCCCTCCCAAGGAGCAGGAGAAAATTCAGCACTGAGGGGTCAGGTCCCTGCTGGCACAGGCAGTGACACTGCAGGGACAGGGACAGAGGGGCTGGCAGAGAACCATGGTGGCAGCTGCTGGGCCTGTTTGAGAATTTAGTTCAATGTATGGATTTTTTTAGTTTGACCTGAAAGTCGGTTTGGGCAGATGTCCTTTCTAATGGCTGCAGCACCTCTGCACAGCTTTCCTGGCACAAACCCTTGATTTTAAACAATATTTCAAGCACAGAAGCAGATTTTCATATGATAAAATACCTTACAGGCTGTCACTGTTCATTGCAACTCTGGAGCATCTGGAATGGTCAGGAAAAGCTGCAGAAGGACTGATCATCCCTGGGATCAGCTCTGGAGCTCTGCCCCCCACAGAAGTGAAAGCACTTCTAAACAGAGTCCTCACCCACTCCAGAGACAAATTTAATAAAACACTTGGCTAAATAAAATGCTCACGGATGTTATGCGCCTTCATATGTGGACAGCTGAAGTGTAAGAAAACTAAACCAAAACAACAACAAGAAAATTTCTATAAATCATGTTTCCTGTGGCTTTCACTTATGAAGAGGTTTGCAGCAAAGATTCCTTGGGCTACAGAATTTCATTTAACACACAGCATGGTTTTTAAACAAGAAATACAGCAGGAGGAATTCATATACTTCTTAGAGAATGGAAGCCCCTTCCCAGAATTATTAATGTGATAATGCCCACACACTCAGGGCCACGTTCCAGCCTTGACTACACACTTGTGTCTGCACTGAAGTTAGCAAAAGCTGCACAAATATACCCAAGGAAAGACTTTCCCCCATCATAAATTTTTCAAAAAATGTAATTATTATGTATGATAATTTTAGCTAATGAATACATTTGTATGACTCATTCATTATGTATCAGTCATTTATAAGGTGTTCACAGCATGTTTTATTAATTATTATTAAAACCTTGGATTTATTTTAATTCATATTTCATCAGGGTTACCTCTTTGAAATGCCACAGACTTTCTTTTGAACTAATCTCAGGCTTGATTTCTGCTTCTGTGAGGATCTAGTCCAGTTTAAATGGAAAACAAGAGGATTTCCAAATATTTCAAAGGCCTCTAGATCAGGTCAGTTGTACACAAATGATATTAAGAGGCCATTGGTCTATATCAGGTATATAAATAATTTTTAATATAAAAAGTAGGGGTGAACCTGCCCTGAAGAATCACTGAGCTTTTCCCTCTCCATGTCCATGGGAATGGCCCAAGCTGGTCCCTGGGCTGGATGTGGGGCAGGAATTATCACTTCTGTTCTGTTCCTGCTGCAGGAGGAGGATCCCTACCCAGAACTGTGACCATTGTTGAGTCACTGCCTTCTTTAATTGCTCTACACAAGGATCTGCTTCACCTCCCTGGGTTCTGTCAGGGTTATTTTCCTGCTGGTTGTTTTCCTGCAACATTCTGTTGTAATGAAAGTAAACACCATTCCCCATAAGATTTGCATTTTCCCTTGGGAGATTTTATGGAATTCTGCCACTGAAAAAAAAACACCAAAACAACCAAACAACACTTACTTTTAATAAACACTTTGCTTCTTTACAAACACCACATGGATACAGCCTTATCCCTCCTTATCACCAATTTTGGACCAGAGCAAGACAAAAAGTTAAGAAATGGGGAAAAAGGGAATCCCAAGTCTTTGATCCTCTGTCTTTGACCAGAAGCAGCATGAACAGTTTTCATATAGATCAGTAATATAAAATTGCATATTGGGGAGAAAAAAGTAGACACGACTTGAAAAAGGATGAAGCAAAGCTTTGGGAGTGCAACCTGGGGACATAACCAAGAGTTAAACCTCAGAAAGGGCAGGAGCCAGACAGAAATCCTGAGGAGAAAAATTATTTTAATTTCCAGAGACTAAAAAAAACCAAAACCAAAAAACAAACAAACAAAAACCCCTCACTATTGAGCTACTGCAAAAAAAGAGAGACACAGAGACTGAATTTGTCCATCTGCAAAGCAGACAGCAAGACCAGGCTGCCCTTTTAGCCATTGACCCTAGAAAAAGAAAGGATAAAGGATGCTGCACTGGTAGAAGTCCCAGAGCTGGAAAAAAAACGCAAGAAGCAACATAGATCAGAAGATTTTTTTTTAATCTTGATTTACTTGATTTCCTCCAGACATGCCATTGCAGGGCTCACAGGGCCTGGCCCAGAGAGAGACCTTTAAAAATGGAGAGGTTTCCATCCAATCCAGTAAACTTTCAGGTAAATTCTTATTTAAATTCCATTTCAGTACTGTCTTTGCAGAATCTCAGCTGTAATGGGGAGGAGCTTCAGACAGTTGTCACCAGCCACAAAAAAATTGCAAAATGCACCTTGCAAAAAAGATCAGCTCATTATTAAAGTTATTTTCCTTTCAACACCCTGATTTCCAACAAATATTGAAAAAATGTTAGAGATGTTCTTCATTTTTTACACTTAAGCAGCTTCAAAAAAAACAAAACTGATTTTGGAGACAAAAATGAGTGAGTGCATTTGCTCACCACATTTATGGGCTGAAATACAACTCAAGCTGAATTTTTACAGGTAAATTACAAATTTTGGAGAAAAAGAGGTTTTCTGTTTGGAGCACTAATGCAGTTTTCTTAGGAGTGGCCCAACAGTGTTGCTGTGCCTTCAACCCATTATTCCTGAGGTGCAGAAATGCCTGGTTCCAAATGTAGGAAAATGAAAAATTACAGAGCCTGTCTAACAAATCAAAAATAAATGAAGTAACAACATAAAGGTAAATTTACTGTTATTTATAATTTACCATTTTTACCTTGTTTTCAATTGTCTCTTAGTCCTCTTCATTCGAGGAGCCCATTACATTTTATTATGCTAAACCCTATCTTCTGTCACATAAATTACAGTTAAAGATCTTAATATTAAAGCCTCTTAGCTCCCAGACCATATTTCAGGCTTTGTTCAAACCAGACATTAATGCTGAAATTGAACACAGATCACTTTGTCATCATTACCTATGATCTCAAAAGTATAATACAATCTTTGGTATATATGGCACAAAAATGCTTCTTTGTATAACACTGAATTATGGAGATATATTGATATTCTTAATATTTTGACAAAACAATAAAACTAAATATGTTAGCTCTTTAGCAGATACCAGCATACCAGCCCAGCTATTATAATAACAGTTACTGAGGTAAAGGTTTATTTGTTCCAGGTAAAATAGGGAATTAATCATGGAGTTATTTTAATCCTAAATTTTCCCTGGTATAATTTAGCCTTCCTGCTGGCTGCTACAGGATCTCTCTTGCCAATGTTCATCATCATCTGCTTGGGTTTACAATATGCACCTTTGTTACAGGAACAATATTCTCTTTTCAGTGGTCGTGTCTCCAGCAAGGAGAAACACGGGTGCAGGCTGTCTTTCATCTTATTGTGTGCCTTTTACTCACTCCTGCCCTGGAATTACCCTAAAAGAGGAGTCCATGAGCCTGGACAGGGCTCTGAGCTCTGCACAGGGATGGAGGAGGGAGCACAGCAACAATCCACTCCTGGTTGGTGCCTGAAACCTGTGCTGCTGTAATAATAATTATTATTAATAATAATAATAATAACAACAACAACGAAAACAACAATTTAATAATGTTATTATTAATTTGATACAAGCAGAGTCCCAAGTTTGGTGCTTACCCACCACTCTCAGACCTTCACAGACACATGCACCCTGGTCCAAAATTCTGTTTCTAGCCTTGATCGCCTCAATATCATCCTCTATTATAACCCAAATGAATCTGCATGAGGCTGAGGACAAAATATTGCATTTTGCCAGAGTTAGTTCTATACACAAATGGTCAGGAGGGTATTTTTACCAGGCTTCCCCTGCATAACTCCTCCAGTCAATGGAAAGCCTTGGATGATTTCTTCATGCCCTGGAAAATTAAAAATCCCCTGCTGTTTGTAGCACCCTGGCCAGGATCTCCCCCCACCCTGCCACTGCAGCAGTGAGGGAGGCAGCCCTCAAAAACTCCTCCCAAGAGAAAATTTCATCTCTGGTTTTTCTTCCTCTTTTGGGCTGCCCACAACCTGCTCCATTTATCCAGTTACTCCTGATCAGTCACTCTGAGAGGGCAGGGAAGCCACCAGGTATTTTTTACCTGCAGGCTGCTTGGGTTTGAGACAGAAGAGATGCTTCTGCATCAATCAGTGCTTTTGCCAGCTCACAAATTATGCAAAAAGCCAAGATCTGTGTAAAAGAGGTCAGGCTGACATATCTCAGTACAAATGCAGAGAAAAGTTGAATTCACAGCTGTCCAAATGTAAGGAAACTTCCCCCAAAAACTGCTCTGTGCAGGTGCTCTTTGGTACATACAGATGAATATTTCTCCAATGGAACACATCCTGCAATGCTTCAAAATATCTCTGTCCACTTGTATTAGAGTTTGGGGTATTGCAACGTCTTTCATTATAAGGAGAGGGTTATTTTTTTAATATATACCTTTTCATTACATCTAGGAGTAAGGTCATGAGTTCTTCTCATGATGGAGGTATAAATATTACATTGTATGGCTGAAATAGTCTGCCTCCGTTCCTGGAGAATACCCTTGGGTAAAATAGTGTGTCAGGGCAGCTGATTGCCTGCTCATTTCAGTTTGCTTACTTTTTACAAATAAATTACCAGACAAATGAATAAAAAGAGAGCGTTAACTTCAGACAATCAGATTCATAATGCAGCCCCATTATGGCTTCAGAGCCTTTAAGCCTAAATTAGAGTTATTTCTGAAATTAGCTAATCGGGGTTGTGGCTCATTTCTTTCCTCCCCGAAAGGGTGGGGGGAACCTTGTAGTGACAGCAGGAGCAGAGAGGCAGGAGAAATGGGTTTTGCTCACAGTTTTCCTGCAGGAAGCTGGACAAGCTACCCAGGCTCAGGTCAGAATTCCTCTCAGCTGCCCTGGGGTGTGGGGGGCAATCCCTGGTGGCTTTGAAGGGAAGATGGTGTGTCACTGTGCCACTGTGCCACTGTGTCACCTGTGCACGCAGACTTCAGCACACCCACACCTAGGCACACTCAAATCCCTTTTCTTCCACTTTTGCCTTCATTATCTTTTAAATTTCTGCCCCCTTTTTAGCACAAGCAATGGTTAGTCTGTGCATACAACACTGGACACCATCGAGTCATTTCAAGCATGAACCAAACTGTAGAGACTCTGGAATTTTGCATGTTTAAAATTTTTTCTCTTTTTCTCTCTCTATTTTTTCACATTCATATTATTCTGGAAGTGCCACTTGCTGGTAGATTTTCAAGTATTCCCTTTTTTGATAATTTTTACATCCTGTTATTATCTTATAAGTGCTAAATGATAATGATTCATCTGTTCATTTCAGTAGATACACATTTGTTTGCTGAATGGTTATTAACCAGGAGCTGTTAATTATCTAAGATAATTTTGTGTAAGTGTTTGCCTTAAAAAATAAACTCTCTGTCTGGGTTTTACCCCACAAGCAAGTATTTGGATTTCATTTAAAAAAGAAAAAAAATTAACTTTTGTTTTGTTTTGTTCTTGTTCACAAGTGAACCAAGTGATTGATTCATTTGAGTGAATGAAAAATGCATCATAATTGCTGCAGTCTGTCCAGCCCTGAATTATGTGCTGCTGGCACGGGCACAAGTAAATAATACCTCATCTGTTTACTGCTCTGCTCAACCCTGCCAGTGGAACCAGTGGCTGACAAAAGAGAGAGGAAATCTGCAGTTTGCAGGCAGTGGGAGCCAGGAGGTGGCAAACAGCAATTATGTGTCCAAAAAAGGGAGCTCAGGAGAATTTTGCCTGACACTCTGTAAGGCTGATAAAAGCAGAGTTTGCCTTCTCAGCCTGATTTAAGATTGGGAAGGCTCCATGTGTGTGGCAGAAGGAGGGTTATGCCTGCACTGTGAGGAGTGAGGTGTCTTTTCCTGGTGGGATCCTCCACCCTGCAGTGCTCAAATGTGGAAAGGAGCAAAGCACAAGGGGAGCTTCAGGCTCTGAGACATCAGCTTTGAGACTCAGACCTCTTTGGGAGCCAGCCCTAGAATGGTCTTCCCTTGCTTGTCTCTTCCCCAAGGCTGGGGATCCTTGCTCGGTGAAGCATGGAGTGCTCCCATGCATGGTGAGGAGACTGGTTTTATTTTGATTTAGATTTTCACCTTCAACAATGTCATGTCTCAGGTTTTTATGGATAAGACCACAAATCTTTACACAATACCTTTACTGTTTCTGTGACTGTTTATGCCCAGCATCTCTTTGTCTCCTGGTCTTCTGGTTCAGTCCTTCCTCCCCAAGGGGAGAGCCTTTCTACCATGAGGCTGAGCTTAAGAAAAGCTGGGATTTATCACAGAATCATAAAGATTAAGGGACTTTAACACTTATCCAGTCCTACCCCTTGCCATGAGCAGGGACACCTTCCACCATCCCAGTGTGCTCCAAGCCCCAGGGTCCAACCTGGCCTTGGGCACTTCCAGGGATCCAGGGGCAGCCACAGCTTCTCTGGGCACCCTGTGCCAGAGCCTCCCCCCCTCCCCCCCTCACAGGGAAGAATTTCTTAGTATTTGATCTAAATATACACCCTGTCTGTTAAATAAGTGACATTTCCCATCTAGAACTGATCTCAAAATCCTTCTTCAAGCGGCCTCTGTCCTTCATTGCCATCTGCAAGTGACTGCCCAGTGTCCTGTTGTTATTTATCCTTAAAAAAACCCAAGCTGGTTAAAGGAATGTGAAAATATCTAATTGCATACTTCTTCCTTCCTTATCTGTGTTTCTGTTCCTGACCCAGGTAGTCTCACTGGCAAAACCCCAATGGCTGTGCACAGAATTAAAGGACACATAAAACTCCCAAAGCCATTTGCTGACAGCTCAAATCATAGACAGAAGGACCAGGGAGCACTAAAATAAGTGTTTGACCTCAGTGGTAGCAACCCCCAAATTTCTGATGGTGTCAGCAGGTTGGGCTCCAACACAGACTTCCAGAGCTCTGAATAGCTTTTCTCCTTTAAATCACATCAGCATCAGATTTAAAGCCTGAGCTGAAATCCACAGTAAGCAATGTGAGCTTGACTGACTCCAGCCTGCTCAGGGAGAGGCTGAGCCTTTCACATCCATGCTACAAAGAAAAAAGTTTGCTTTCCTCCTATATTTGAACACTGATTTTTTAAAAAAAAATTCTCAGCTTTAAAATTCAGATCAAGCTTTTACGATTTTTGCTGCTGACCTTCAATTACACCTTTTCTTTTGCAGCTGTCAGATTAAAGTGATTTATATTGCCTAAAGTTAAAGCATGTTTCTGACGATTGGGATAATTATCTCCCAGATAAGAGTCCATCATGTTTAAGACACTTTGTCACCAGCAAGGTGTAATGGCAGCCAGAAGTCACATGAGGACTCATCTCCTGTGGATTGCCTTGGTGCACACCCAGAGAAAGATGCCCTGGTGGGGCCTCAGCTCTCAGCAGTACCAAAATTTCTGCCTCTAACCTGCTTCAACACCTCATCTTGCCAGTATAAACAGTGTTGTCACAATAATATTACTCAAAATTAGCCTTGCACTGACCCTTTTTTTGCAAGGCAAACATGGTTGAAGTCATTCCCATGCCAGACAACTTATATTATTTGCTCCTCCCCTCAACAGAATTTTATTTGGCAATTAAATAAATACCTGCATAATTTCACGGACTGAAAGATGTTGGCTCTTTTTTTGTTTTGCATTGCATAATTACATTCACAGAGAGAATATTTTAATGCCTTATGTTTTCAATATAATTTTTTCATATAAAAGGAAAATTTAATTTTACTTCTCAAATATAAATTAGATCCAGTAAAATGCAATGAACTGTAAAGTAGATGAAAGGTTCTTTTATATGGAAAATATTCTTTCTATGAAAATTAATTGGTCTTTACTTTAAATTTTTTTCACTGGCAAATATGTGTTCTCTATGTATAAAGTGTTATCTGGCAGTAAAATTTATTACCACCTGAACTATTCCTCCCCATATTTCAGGACACTGAATATCATAAAGATTGTTCCCTTTTGCTGAGGTGAATGCTTGCTCAAAGCACAATCATTTCAATTTGAAAATGATGGAAGACAGTAAGTGGAAATGCACGAGAAGTTTCAAGAACTGTAGAAAAAAAAAATCACCTTTTGAACTGTTGAATCCTAGCAGCCACATAATAACCTATTTGCTGATTTCAAAGGTGAATTTTCACAGGTAATACCATGTGGGATACAAATGTGATTTTCCAAGATACTGGGTATACAAGAAGAACATCCCCGAGAGCCACATCCTTGTGGTACAAAGGGCTGTGAGCTGATTTCTTAGCAGCTAAAGGATTTTTAAGCCCTGAAACTTCACCCCTTGAAGAACTTGCATTTTCCCACTTTAAACAAGAAGCTTCCTTGATGAATAATTGCTGTTGTTTTGGGTTTTTTCTTGTGAAGTTTTAGAACATACTACTGGATTCACCAAAATTGGTGTTTTCCTGCTCAGAAATCTTCCAGGTGGTGAAGGGCAAAGCAGTGGAAAACTGCTCCATCTGTCCTGGTCATGAAGCCTCAGATTTTTAGCTTTTATATTTTTCATATATTTGCAATCCTGCAATTCTTTAGTGCATAATTCTAAACTCCATGCCGAGCATGAGCTGCTGCTTCCCCATGTTGGTCAGATACAACAATTCCTCTCCAGACCTGGGAATCAAGGACACTTCACTGTCCCAAGCCCCAAGAAATGTAAACAAAAGTGAGTTGTGGGGGGAAATCTTGGGGTAAATTACTTAATTGCCTGAAGCTGTAATTGGAAGATGACCCCCCAGTCTGCAAATGGACCAAACTTACACAATGTGAAAACTTGTAACCCAGGATCCATTTTGGGTGCAGGCCCTAGGGGGCTTTGTCTGCCTGAAATGTACCTGGAGGCCCTTCAATGAATAGAACTGCTTTTTATTCTCTTAATTTTGTCTGGCCTCTGTTTTAGGCAGCCCTGAAAGGCATCAGTCACTCCCCAGGAAAATCCCCCCATCCCTCTCTGGCGCTTTTCCATGTGAACTGTGCTTTCCTTCCTGGGGTTCCTCTTGCTTCCTTAAACAAAGACAGGCAGTCCAGTTTGGCTCAACTGTTCCATGTAATTGCAGAACCTGTGGAGTCCAGCTGGGAAACCAGGGCTGTAAAAATGGTGCAGTGGTAGCAGCCACTACGGGAGGAATAAATCCACTTTGGAGTGGGGATCCCCTCCGGGACATCTCCCAAGGCTGCAGTCATTTTTTTCCCCATAGCTGTTGTAGCCTAGCTGCAGCTTGTGTATCATACTGGAGAGCAGAGAGATGTGAAGAAATTAAGTTCCTCCTTCTGCTTTTCTTTAAAGCACTTGCTGCTTGTGCAGAGAGGCTTGGGTTGTAATTATGGCACGGAGGACAGAAGAGAAGGGAGGCAGCTCTTTCACAGACCTGGCTTCCATCTGAAGATGGAGAAGAATTTCTTGGGAACAGTTTAGCTTCTTAAGACAGAAAGCTGCCTTTAAAGGACAAATATTCTGATTATACATCATCTTGGCAATCATTTCAAAATTACTAGAAGAAGGCAGAAGTGCAGGTTGGTAACCCACAGGCACCTGGCAAACTTTGAAGAGGTTTGAGGTTGACTGAGATTCATAGATAAACCCATCCTTGTGACAAAACTCTTTCATTATGCTCAATAAAAAGATTGCTGTGCCACACAGATCATAGAAATGGAAAGTATTTTCATGGAAGAAAGGCCTAGGCTGAAGCTGGCATGAGTCATCTTTGGAGAATTTGAATTAACTGAGCATCCTACACTGTGGAGAGAGGATTTCTGCTCTCTGCTGAGTTGTTGCCACTTGATGACCCTTTTGTGGTATTATTGCGGTGATTTCCTTTTTCATGAGATTTTAGGTCAATGTCAAGATGATCCCAGAAGACACTAAGCAAAAGTCAGGTAAGCATGTTTCTGGAAAATGAGTATCACCATCTTTGTTTGCATCATCTTTGATTAGTAACTTTTCCAAATAATCACTGCAAGGGCAATGATTGATGGTTGGAATTATCCCAGTGTCAAGCAGCTACCACCCTTATCACAAATAAGTGCCATTTTTAATGGACTGAGCAATGAAAAGTAGAAACATTCCGTTGATGAGCAATACATGTTTTTGTTGTTTTGAGTACATTTGTCTCCTCATTCTCTCTTTTTGTGTCCCACCTTCACCTTTCTCCTGGAGGCCATAAAAGAAACCAAGAACAAATCTCTGCTTTTTCCAGCAGAGATACCTTGGCTGTGGATATTTTTTTGAAGGATAGACAGAAAAATGAAATCCTGGATCAGCAAAGGGGAGTGACTCCTTCAGTGGGTTCTTTTATCAGCAACAATCTCATGAGCAACACCCAAGAAAGATGAGAACAGAGAACAGCCTGGTGCCTCTTCTGTGCTCTCCTGTGCCAGAGCTGTGAGGTCAGATCACTCCTCTCTGTGGAAATTTGGATTTGTCCTTCACAGACCTGGCCCCAGGTGTTCTTCAGCACAGTGCTGCCAAGACTTGGGGGATTTGAACAGATCCAGAAGCAGACACTGAGGGTTGTCCAGCAGAAATCAGAGCATTGTGAAAAATCATACTGGGAGAAGTTGGGAGCTTCTGCAGAAGATTCTTTATGTACACTTTATAATAATCCTGGTGTATTTTTTGCCATATCAAGCTCCATGTCTGGGTACAGTTTCTTCACCACCTATGCTGACTTCAAGCTACTTCTACATGATGGTACTTTTACTGGAGTTTCTAAATACATTGTTTAATTGGCATTTGTAGCTAATAATGTAACAAAACCCACTGCAATATTTGATGTTTGTTTCAGGCCCTTCCTCTGCAACAAATTATTTTTTAAAAAACCACACAGAAAATACATGTAGATGCAGGAGAAATATTTCAAAGGAGGTTTTCATTAGATTATTCATAATTTTCATCATGAAAACCAGGGTTTAGTGCCCCCCCCAAAAGCAGGGCTTTTCCTAGTGATAAACAACATGTATTCTGTTTTTTCCCACACAGTATAAGCAGTATTTAAACAACACCTGATCTATTGCATGAATTAGAAGTTTCCCCAAAGCCTGATTTAATTCCCATTGATAATTTGGTTAAACAATAATTTCCAGAAACTACAACCTTTTAATAAAGATATCCACTGCCAGCAGAAATCTCATCCTGCTCTCCATTTATGCCTTTAGTGCGTTTTCTAAAGGTTCTCTGCACTTTGTTGGTTAATTATGCACCGTGTTTAGCATGCTCATTTTACAATGACAGGACGAGGTGGCTGCAAGCAGCAGCTGCTCCTGGAGGCGAGGAAGAACCTTGGTTATCTGACATCTCCCTGGATTCACTTCTCCACCCCAGAAATAAGAAACACCTTTGATTGCTCCTTGTAAAGATACAGAGGAAAGTCTCTCCAGATATCCCAGCAGCTATTCGTGGCTGTCACTCATGGCAACTGGTTAAAGCCCTGGACAATTTGTATTGTTATCTTGTTTTGAATGGAGATGCATAATGTGTTTATAATGGCTGTAGACACTCCAGCCCGTGTTCTGCCCATCAGCTGTGCTTGTGGCCAGATCCAGCACTGATATTGCATTGCACACGTGTGTTTTAACCCAGCCAGGCTCCCTTGATGTGGGAAATAGCAGAGAAAAGCAGCCAGGGCCTCCCTGCTCCCCGGGATTTTGAGGGGATGACGGTGCAGGTTTGCAGGAATGTCACATTCACCCTACACAGCAAAGTGCTCTGATGGGACTGGGGAAAGTGCTGGGTGATGGAACCATGAGCTTGAGACCTCTGGTTGCTCTCTGCAGCAGCTCTGGGGAGAGCTGTGGCCTCAGCAAACCAGCCTGTGTCTGAGTGATGGCCGTGTCTGAGGAGGGCAGGGGACAGGAACGTCCCCAGCATCAGCACGGGGTGGCCATGTGGCTGAGCCTTCATCCCATGCTGCACCCTCCTGCTGTCCCCTGCAGGCCCTGCTGCACAGACCCCTCAGAGGGGAGCTCCTCTTCATCACCCAGCTCGAGGAAAAGCTGAAATTGCTCCCAGTGGCAGAATCACACAGGCACAGGCAGGATTGCTCACAGGTAGGATAAACGGAGCTCTGCAGGGGGGCAAAGGATGGTGCACAAATCCCCAAGGATGGGGCAGAAACCTTCAAATGGGGCAGGCTTTGGTCCTGGGGGAGATCATGCTTAGTGGAACTGCAGGTTCCACAGCTGAGGGTTCTACCAGCTGCCCATCCCCGTGTTTTATTCCAGTGCTTCCTTTTGCACTCACAGCCCTTTCCACCCTGTGTGCCTACATGAGCCATTCCTACTTACAGAAGGTAAGACAAATGACCAAAACTAAACTTGCCCAGAGGCAGATATGCTTTTTCTCACATTAATTAAAGAAATTAGGAGATGATAAAGGCATAGCCACAGGAAATATTTCAGTTTTTATGTCATGGGTTGATAAATTTTGATTTAGAGGAGAGATTTTTAAATCCCTCATTGACAGCTTTCAGCACAGTGCTTTCCAAAAGTAGCCAGCAAGCACAACACCGACTGCTCCCTAGAATAAATTGCCAGTGGTAATAAAGCTGGGGCTCTTTATTATGCTGGAACTTGCTGTTCTCTTTTCCCTGGGTTTTCAAGGTTTGCTTGGTTGAGAAGGCTGAAATTGGAAACCTCAACCCGTCAAAACTCCAGTTCAGGAGGTGTCAGCCACATCCTTCAATAGCACAGTGAAAGCATTCCTGTTGCTCTCCCATGTTGGCAAATGTCATTTTTCTCAAACTTTTCTGATGTCTCCGAAACACATTTTTCACAATTTATGATTTTCAAGCCCATTTACATTCCCATTGAATATCAATAGTTGTCCAGAAATACTAAAAGGTAATGAGAAAAGCTGAAGGGCACTCATACATGAAAGAAAAAGGAGGTTAAATGTCTTTAATTTTTTTCCCTTTCCTGTGCTATTGACAAATTTCAAAATTGTGAACATTTCAAATAGTTTTAAACACACATTTGAAAGACAAGTCTTCGCTTTATTGACGGATCTCCTTCCCAAAAGATAAAACTATGGGGTTTTGTCAGTTTTTGCAAAGACAGAAGCCTTTTATTAGATCATAAATTATTGGGAGGACAGAGTTGATAGACTTCTTTAGGCTGATAATGTACTTTGAAAGAAAAGGCACTTTTACACTTCTGCAAAATCGTATTTAAAATATTTATATACCTATCAACGTAGACACTGAGGTAATTCACCTTTGGGTCACTGGTTCAAAACCAAACCAGCTCTTTTACATCCCAAATGTGTTGCCTTCTGACAGCTGTTGAGTGGCCTAGATTTCTTTCTATTATGATCCTATGAAGCTTGTTCCTTGCATCCTAGGTATAAAATTTGGCAACACCCAGAAGAGAAGTCCAGGAATGGATGAAAAAGAAAAAGGTGGAAGCTTTTGTCTTAGCAAATTTTCAGTCCTTTGAGATGTCACAGGGCCAAGGAGTATCTTCCCTACTGGAGCTAGTACATTGCAGTTATTAGGAAATGCACTGTACAGAGCTCATAAACTGCCCAGTCTGCTGTACACAGAATGCCTGCAGTCTCATAAAATGTTATTCTTTTGCTTTATCTTGTTAGTATCATGTGAAGCTTCATTAAGCCGCCAGATGAATCATATAGTAATTGGATGTAATGAATTTAATTATGTAATTTCTTTTTTCATAATGAAACAAAGTCATATTTTACAAACAGGCAAAGTATTGTTTGGAGGTACAGCTTTAAGCTGGAGATTGGCAAGAAAAGCACAACTGAGGAGCAACAGATCCTGTGTTTCTTTTCCCCCTCTGTTCTGATCTGTCCTTCACTGTTTGGATTTATGCAGGCAGGAACCACAACATGTGGGAATTTCATGTTCACAGCCCGTGGGTGCTGGTGGGGGGTGAACCACAGCACATCAGCCTCAGTGGATGCCAACAACTGAGAGCATCTCATGCCTGGAGGAAGCAGAGTGGGGATGGCCAAGCAACACCACCAGGATTACCCTGATGAGCCTTCCTCAGGATCCAGCACCTCCTCTGCTCTGCTGGCCAGAAATGGGTGGGGCTTTTTGGGTCTGACCTCAGAAGCTTGCAAGGGGTGAGAAATCAACCCCTCTGTGTCAGGGTCACCCCTCCCTGCAGTACCTGCTGTCAGAGCAGGTCAGTAGCATCTAGGAATTAAACTCCAACATCACCCCCAAGGGAGGTCCTTTTCCAGGAGCCTGATCCAGCTGCTCTCCAGTGCCTCTGCGAGATGGAGGGGCCCCGAGTCTCCCAGAGACAGCTCAACATTTCAAAAGGCAAGGTATTAATGTCAGCCCTTCCCTCCCTAACTCCCATTAATGACTTTCTGATGACCCCTGCTTATAATATCCTCCATCCTTCTCACTACTTGGCCATTGAGGATGTTCCAAGGAAATGAAACCTAATGATAAAACAGTACTTGAAATATCAACATCCCTGGCCTAATTAGAGCCGGACCAATGGTCCCTAATTGCATAACTGAAATGCACCCAGTTGAGTTCCTTCTATTGTAACTTGACTACACGTCTCGGCCCTGATTAATAGAGCCAGCGCTGCAAACTAAAATGCAGTTAATTTATTGTAAGTTTTATTAGGCATATAAAAGGAGACCAGGAATTACTAGCCTTTCGTTGCTAGAGATACATTTCATCTATGACTCAGACCAGATTCTTCACAGATTAAGCTTGTTAATTTTACTTATTGCCAACATTCTTCACCACATTGCTAGAGCGAGAGCCACGGGCTCTTGTCTAGAGCGGGCGGTGTGAAAGGAACCGGGGGCCTCGGACAACAGCAACATTAACTACTTTGTCCTTTTAATTCATCTAATTACATGCAAGAAAAAAGAAACAGACCATTTGCAGGCTGCCTTTAGTTGCCTTTCTGCAGTGATGCTGAGCCAGTGCTTTTGTAGGCTTTTTGTTGTCTTATTAGCGAGCTTTTGTTCAGAGAGATGGTTAAAGCCATTTTCAGCAGCCAGCGAGATGAAACAGTTTCAATAAGGACACAATGTACTTGTTTAAATTACCTTTCAAAATGCTTGAAACCATTAAGGGGGAGGTGCTACAAATAAAAGTTGGATTTTTTTTTTGTTATAATGTTTTACCCTAATAATAGCTTTTATTTTATTATAATCCATTAGTTGACAATATTATTCTATAGATTATTAGGCTGCAATTTTGTTATTTCAGCACACTTTCAGCACTCACTCACAGAGCTGGAAACCACAAATCTCCGTATAATATGCTTTCAATTTTGTTAAAATATGTATTTAACCGGTTTGGCTGTGAAACATCCTGGTAGAAAATGTGTTTTTAATTCTATCCTGATTAGCATAACAGTTGACAGGGCTGAGTAGTGACATGATGGTGTCTTATTTTCCACTCTTCTTACTGTTACCTTCTCCCCGTCAGATTTTATTTATGATTTTCACTTCTCCAGAGCTAACAAGTCCAAGTGCACTCTGCAACTTCCACTAAAGGGAATTTATCCCTTGTTGAATGAACATCACAGTTAGAAAATCTAATTAAAAAGAGCTGATGTTCCTGGTTTGCTGGCAGGCTAATAGCAGTGTGAGGCTTTTGAAAAATTTAGTGCCTACAGGTAAAATAAAAGTGTATTTAGCATTCAGTGGTCACAAACAGAAGGTGATTCAGACCTGTAGCAGAGGAAGGGAAATAAGGGAGGCAAGAATTCTCGGTTAATGGGGAGAAAATACATTCTCCTGTTTCACATCTACAGTTTGCCTACCTGAAATTGTGCTGGTGTCAGGGGTGTGGCACAGAGCCAAGCTTCCTGCAAGACGTGGCTGAAATTGGGAATGAAATTCTATCAATAAAAACTTAAAATCACCTTTTAATCTGCATTTTCCTCATTCCTGGAAGAGAGCTTAGTGCTGCAGAAAGATTTCCTGTGCCATGTGCACAGCTGAACAACACCAAAGCCAGGACAGAGCAGCAAGGACTGGCCCTGTGGTGTGACCTCAACTGGGTGAACTGGGAATTTTTACATACACACTGCATTTACACTGAGTTTGATCTGGTTGATCTCAGCCATGGAAGTCTTTTCACACTGCTCCAAACCCCTCTGCTGGTTTTGGGGGGAATCATGGAGACCTTAAATGGCCTTAAGCTGAAGGAGGGGAGGATTGGGTGGGATATTGGGCAGGAATTGTTCCCTGTGAGGGTGGGCAGGCCCTGGCACAGGGTGCCCAGAGCAGCTGTGGCTGCCCCTGGATCCCTGGCAGTGCCCAAGGCCAGGCTGGACGCTGGGGCTGGAGCAGCCTGGGACAGTGGAAGGTGTCCCTGCCATGGCAGAGGTGGCACTGGGTGGGATTTATGGTCCCTTCCAACCCAAACCATTCCATGATTTTATGAACAGCAAATGTGCAAAGATGTTGCCTGTATTTTAAATCCCACTGGCTACTTCTTGCCCACCAATCTATTATTTTAGCTTGAAGTTTGCTATTTTTTACTAATTCAAATAAAACTGGAATTCAGAACACATTTCCAGTGTTAGCTGTGTGTATTACTGCAGCATTTTCTAGGCACCTTCCCCATGAAACAATCAGGAACATTATGGGAGTGGATTAGTGGGAATGATGGTATTTGGTTGAAGGTTGGATAACCTTGGAGGTCTTTTCCAGCCTTAATAATTCCATGATTTTAACAAACCAGGAGCAGTCACACTCTGTGAGGGAAGCAAGTTCTATCGCAGAATATTATTTGTTGTGGTGCTTCCCTCACGAATCACCAGTACCCTAAAACACCTTTTGGGATCTAGAGACAATGCTTAAGGGATTGTAAGGAACGTTGCCTGTACCACCAGAAAACTGAGGCCTTCATCCAGGAAAAAATGTGAATATTTGATTGAAGTTGAACAAATGAAGGGGAAAAAACCAACCTTGCCTTTTAGCAGGCACAAGGATGGATCAGGGCCTCAGCTCGTGCATGGTTTGTGCATTTGCTGGGCTGACTGCTGGCTTTGTGCATCCTGGATGTGATTGCACCTCAACTTCCGCAGCAGCCATGAAATATTTTTAGATAAGGAATGGTCTGAAACCACATTTCCGTATTTTTCCCTGTTACCATTTATTCTCCTCAATCAAAACTGGAACAGGGTCTTGTATATTCATGTTTTGCCAATTAAAATCTTCAGTCTTCCTGTGGATGGGCCTAGAGAAGGCAGTGAGTTTCTGCTGTGGTGTGTTACGTGATTTTGGATAAATTCATTTGCAGTAAGACTTCATGCCTTCTTCCAGCACACAAATTTGTACACATTGGCTCCTAAGTACAAATATGAAGCCACAGAAAAGCTATACTCAGTTAAATAACTAATTCCCTAGCTGAATAATCCAACTGGGGAATAATAAATTTAAGCTATGCTATATGCCTTATGGGACTTTAAGAGAGTTTTTCTTTTCCTTGTCTTTTTCACTACTTCCAGGCAACCTAGAAAATAATTCAGTGAAATTTACCAGTGAAAATGAATCCCTCCATAAAATTATCAACAAATCAGAAAGTCCTCATAACCTGTTAGATCTTAAATTGCTGGTGTGATTTATAATATCTTGAGGAGAGAGTATAATGTTCCCCACGATCTCTTCCAGAGAGATTTTTTTTTTAATAAAAAATAATAAAGCTTAAAAGTATGCTGGGAATCATGAATATGCTAAATGCATGTGAGCAACTTACAGCAACTACAGGAGACTAGTAGCAATTTTTATTCTCCACAAAATGTAACTCATTTCTTTTTAATGGTAATATGTTTGCTCAGAGTACATCTCTTCAGGCAGACAGAGGAAAAACTATAGAGACCTCACACAAATAGCTCTTTTGATATTCTTCCTGATAAGGCCACCCTTTTAGAGAACAAAAATTAAGTTTGGCCGTGCATTGTGACATCCATGTGTTTGACCATTGAACGCAATGTGTGGCCATTAGAAATAAAAGAAAAATCAATAGGGTTTCATTAAAACAGCAGGCAATCAGGGCTATGGCACTAGCTTAATTACAGTTTCAGTAGCATTTGCTTTAATTGGAAAGAATAAAAGAAGTGAAGTGGAGTGAATGAAGAAATTAGCATATCTATCACTGTTGTCACATTGTACGGTGGCCTTAAAGCACTGTTTGCTCTTTAGTATCCCCGATGCTTTGTGAGGCCCTGAAAAAATATGGCAAGGCAATTAGCAAATAATCAGATTGCTAATCCTTTGCAGGATTCTAATTAAAGAACTTTATAAGGCCGGGAATGCAGTTTTTAATCTTTATTCTATACAGCTTATACAATTTGCATCACCCAGGCTGGTGCAGCACTGAGTTCACATGCACAGAACCAAGAGGAGAGGAAGGGGTTTGTGCTGTACCTTTGATGTTCAGAGGGTGGAACAGGTTTTCCAGAGCAGCTGTGGCTGCGCCTGGATCCCTGGCAGTGCCCAAGGCCAGGTTGGACACTGGGGCTGGAGCAGCCTGGGACAATGGGAGGTGTCCCTGCCACGGCAGGGGTGGCACTGGGTGGGATTTAAGGTCCCTTCCAACCCAATCCATTCTGTGATTCTAGGATATGATCCTGTGATTCTGTGCTCTCCAGTGGAAGTTATCCTAAAGATAACTTTGTGCTGTCACACAAAAAATCCTCTTCAAAAGGCAGCAGCCTCCAGCAGCCAGGGCACTGCCCAGGCCACAGGCAAAAACAACCTTAGATGAAGTTACCAAAAACATTACAGGTATTTACAGTTCACTTCACTGTCAGTCCCTGCCACCAACCAAATCTAATCAGGGGCAGTTCATTTTAGTTCTATCACAGTTCATTACAGTTCTATCTCACTCTGCCAGAATTAGGAATAAAACTGTTTCCTCATACTTCCAAAGAGATCAGCCTGAAAAGTGGCATTTTTACTTCTTTTGAGCAGATATCTCTTGAGGCCAGCACAACTAATAGCAGTGAGATCACACAGGTAGGCAAAAAAATTATGTGGAAAAGCTAATATATTATTCTTACTACTCCTGAAACACTAATTCAAATGTCAATTATCTTCTTGTCATTCAATTGCTAATAAAAAAATAATTACTTTCGTGGATTAATTCACTCCTTGAAATTATGATGTAGTTGTTTGGGGAAAAAAGAAACATATTTTGCTAACAGGTTATCCCTGAATCAGGATTTATTTTGAACATTCTGTCTTGTTGTGTGTGCCAGCTCTTGCACAAAGCTCAATACGTAGATGTTTTGGGGGTGTTTTCCCTTTTTATCTCTCTGTTACATGAGACCCCAGGTTCCTTTGAGATGCATCACATTTCTATAACCCTCAAGACCCAATTTCTTAATGGAATTTGTAATGAAGGCTCCAATATTCGAGTCTGGGATATTTGGAGAGCGTTGCATGAAGCCACACTGGAGATCAGGGAGCAGAATCTAGACCAAAAGTTCTTGAGTGATTAATACAGGACAGCAGCTATGTTTGTAAACAGAAATAAATGCCTAAATATCTAAGTAGATGCTTAGAGTGTTTTAAATCACCCTCTCAGCAGTGGGTGATGTTAAATCCCAATTAAAAATCAGTGTGAATTAGGCACCTGGAGGGTACAGCTCTCAATCAGTTCACTGCCACAATCCTGCTTGTGAAAACATGACGTTCACTCTTTCCATCTTCTTTTCACAGCCCTACCTTTATGCAAAGAACAATTCCAAGGAGCCATAAAATGGGGAAAGACACTAAAAATCCTACCCATTTCTCATAGTAAAGTTCTCATTTGTAATAAAATTCTCATTTCTGGCTGGCTGGGCGACGTTCCCGTGGTTCCTAGTGTGGCAGATCCCTCCAGCTTGCCAACATTCCCTCCCAGGTCTGAGGACCAGAACTTCCATCCCAAGGACACTGGAGCTCCGGGAGACACCAGAAGATGGTGACATGAGAACAGAGACACCGAGTGAGCTCCCCAGAAAGGAGCTGGAAAGGAGGCAGTGTAAGGAGGCAAATGTTTTGATGGATTACCACAAACCAAAGTGAATGGAATTAATTGCAGGTTTGATGCTGTTTTAAGCACTGTCGGATAAAACGTCCTTTTATGCTGCTAATATTGAATTAACTCCAAAAGTTACTGCAAATGCCTCTTGGCCAAAGGATTCTTGAAGGGCAGAAATATATTTATGGGAGTGGAAACCCAATTTGAGGTGGAACTTCCACAGACACAAACAAATGCCTCAAACCAGTTTGGCAGTATGTGATAACTCCATTTGTAATTAAAGGTTAAAGTATACTTAAACCAGTTTGGCAGTTAAAACCAATTTCAATTGAAAATATACATTTGTAATTGCAAATGGAAAGATTTCCTGTAATAGCTGTAACAGACCCATTTTCTAATAAGATGAACAATACAGTTGATGACTGAAGCATCTGTATATAGTTACATACAGCATTTCTGTACTGCAGGCTGCCAATTTATTTCAGCAGTGAAAAGCTTGATTTATTGTTTGTAGCATTACCATCTGTTGTAGTTATTACAGAAATTATATATAAACCAGTTAGTAAACACTTTGCCCCATTGTCTGTTGTTTTGATAATCACCCATAATAACATCTAGCATCAATATGGTCTTTAAACCCGATTTGGGAGTTAATGGAATAAGAGGAGGCAGTCAGTATATGCACCAGGGTAATGTCATTAGGAATGTTTGTGAAGAACAAATTAAATCAGTTGTAAATTGTGCTCTCAAGTCAGCCAGAAAACCAGTCTTGTTCAGGAGAAGGGATTTATATTTTAACCTCGTGCAGAAAATGTACTTAAGCAGATTAAAATAAAATAGGGACTTCGTCGATGGATGTAAATGGTAATTGCTGGAGCTCTAATGGCTTCCTGTTGGCTATGTCATGCAGTGGGCACAGCTATTTTAAAGTTAACCAGTGCTTGAGGTCATACTTTTACAGATTCAGTCATTAAACAGAACTAGACATGTCACTAAATGGCTGATTATTCAAATGATGAGCCTGCTCAAAAGTTACCCGTGTCATATTCTGGACAGAGGATTACAGAAAAAAAAAAAAATCCTAAGGTAGAGCTGAAATAAAATAAAGATGAATTCAAGTATAAGTCAATAGAAGCATCTGTATGGGGTCTCATTTGTTTTGCAGACTCTGCTTTCTATCAGTTTGCAGTGGCTGGTTAAATTATTCACATCGGGCTTCTTGTGTACAAATCGTTTTATGTATGAGAAATGTAGTCTCTCAATAAATTATCATACACTGGAGTATTATCTGGATGGGAAGTTATACAGGTTGTAGGTACATGAGAAATAGGTTTATTATATGCTGGTACAATTTATTGTGTGCCTGTGACCATTTCACCTGCCCACCTACATGTCAGCAGTGATGTTGTTTTAGCACCATTTCAGTGATATACTGAAAAGTCGAATGCAGAGTTTGCTGAAGACTCTGCCTGCATGAACCTTTCCTTCCAAAACAAATTATCATTTCTCATAGAAAACCTTGTTTCATCTGCACCAAGCACGATCAATATGCTCGTGTTTATAAGTGAAATATTAAGGGCATAGTCTGAATTCCAGGTTTACTTGAGTGAGTAAAAATGGCAAACTTCAAGCTAAAAATAATGGTTTTCATAGATTGGTGGGTAAGAAATAGCCAGTAATATTTAAAGTACAAGCAACATCTTTGCATGGTTGCTGTTCATAAAATCATGGAAGGGTTTGGGTTGGAAGGGACATTGAAGGTCAGCCAGTCCCATGGGCAGGGACACCTTCCACTGTCCCAGGCTGCTCCAAGCCCCATCCAACCTGGCCTTGGACACTTCCAGGGATGGGACAGCCACAAGTTTTCTGTGCAGGGCTGACTGTCATTGGTAAATCCTTTTCTCTAACAGGCCATTTGAGCTTTAGGGCTTGCCAAGGAGAACTGGAGAGGACAGAGGCTTTCTTTCCAGTGGCTTGATTGGATCCTGGACAATCCCACCTTGTCAACACCCCATAAACTCTGTGATTGCTCCACCAAGTGACCTGAGAAGGAAAGAGTAGTCATGGATAAAGGTTTCCCAAGCATTGTAAGCAAATCCAACATACTTCTTCGTCTGGAAATCCCCCAGGGCAGAGCTGACATGGTGGAGGGAGGGATGGAAGAGCAACTGTGCACAACCAGAGAAACCATTGTTTTGCAGGGGACAAAACAATGCAGAGAACAGAAATATGGGGTTTGCCCCACAGAGCTTCCAAAACTTGAAAAGATACAAAATCAAAAATGAAAACCTTCATGTTTGACTCTGGGGAAAAACTATGGGGATCTAGCAATAGAAGAAAATGAAAGGAAGGATGAGACCTGCTCTGCAGGTGGGATTTAAAAAGCAAGAGGGAAAGGAAAAGAGGAGTGCATTTTGAATATTTTCTGGATGTGAAAACTTGAGGGAAAGAGTACTTTCCATAAACTAATACAATTATTTTAATTTTAAAAAAGTCCTTAAAATATTAATGAAAGACTTCTGAACGCGGAGTTAATTAAAGCTGTACCACTCACACAGCTCTGTCAGGATTTCCATTATGAATGCTGGCTTTTTGAGAGGTAATAACTCAGTCAGCCCAAACCCCCTAATGGGTAAAACTTTATGTTCAAGTTCCCAGCAAAGGCATTCATTTTTTTTTCTTTGTTTTCTCTGTTGCCCATATTTCTTAATTGATTTGCTCTTTTCAGGCATGGAAAGAGTTGGGGTTTGAGGGTTTGGATGGATGGCTGAATGTATCAATGTTATCATCATTTTAGGGTATCCAGCTGTCCTGCAGAGGTGGTGGAAGCTTTGTGAATGTGAAATTTAAGAAAGAAAAATGCACACTTTTGCAACAGCCGAACTGGGACTGATCCCAGAGCCCAACCAGAGCAGCAGAAATGGGGTTAGAAGACCAGAACCTGGTGCCCAGTTTCCAACAGGGATGTGTTCCTGCAGAGAGTTTATCTGGGTACAGGAGAGAGAATTTGGGATCACCTCAAGCAACCTTGTCAAGCACTGCACTCCATCAAGATGTAAAGTCATAGCACAGAAGGACTTTATAGGGTGCTCTGTAGACTCTTGGCACAAATCTTAAGCATCTCAGGAGCAAGCTATAGCTTTTATCACTTCAGTTAACATTTTTATAGATTTTTTTTTCTCAGGAAATTAAAATGAAAGACTTTAGCAAATGGCATCCCTTGGAACTATGGAAAAGAAACTGCTGCTATGCATCAGTAAATTTCATGCTCAAAACATCTTCTACATGTATTTAATTTTTTAATTTCAGGTAAGTTCCACTCACTTCAGATGAAGGAGCTCTGTTAATTTCCCATTTAAAAAAAATTACAGGGCACAAATTTATGTCACTTCTGACAGCAAAATCCGGTGATGAATATCAGAGTTTTTTTTCTTTACCTGAACTCAGCCATTAAACCACCTGGTGAGAGATCTGGCTTGCATTTACCATATTGGTGTGAAAATTACCCTAAATAAGAATGCAATAGCATTGCTTGCAGGCTAATGGCTAATACTGTGTGCACTGGAAAAAAAAAAAAAAAAGAAAAAGAAAAAAAATCATTGCCTGCGTGTTTACTATGTCATTTGTGTTAGTTCTGCTGGCTGATTTTCATAGCATGGTACAGCTGCTGGGGGAGAAAGGGAACCCGAGGAAATGCACAGGGTTTTATTGCAAAGCATCATTCTGTATCCACACAAGGCTGGTGCCTCACACTTTGCAAGGATATCTGCCAGCAGGTAGGAACACACTCCTGGCTCACCACTCCACTGGATTATTTGGTAACCATTTAATGAAAGATTGCAATATGCTGGTAGCAGAATATTTTTTTCACCTGCTGGGTAGTTGTTCAACTCAACCTACTTAAAGAGACTGGCTGCCATGAGAACACAAAGACACAGCCCTGAATAGGCTATCAGTGATTTAAAAAAAAATCTATCCTAGTGTTATGCAGTCACAGTAGTTATTACAAAGTAAAGCACAGACACTCCACAAGTTTGAAATGTGAGCGTTGTAATAAGAAAAAATTACATTTGTTTCGTTTTCTGTCCTTGTTACTTTCTTCCTTGTGATAATAGATTCAGATTTTGTGCCATTATCTGGGCTTATTAAAGGAAAGTGGTATCAAATTTAATACTTCCCATATAAAGTAAGCGAGCACCTGCTCATAAAATTTATTTTCCATGCACCTCACAAAATACAGGGGAATTAACAAAATGGCTCTGCTATATTAGAACAAGGGCACAACTGTTACTATCTCTATAAGATTGATCTTGATGAAGATTACAAGGATAGTATTTGTCTGACAAAGCTAAGCACTCAAAATTTATCCTTTTTGTGTTTTTTCTTTTTTTTATTCAAAATTGTTCGTTCTTAACGTGACATTGCAAGAACCATTTTTCTAAATTACAGCTTTTTTTAATATAGGTTTTACAAAGTACATCTATGTCAGAATTTTGTTCATGTATAATGTCCTGGGTTGCATTATCACAAGCATACAAGCCTAGACCATTAACGTACGAGGAGATACAGCCTTTCTGGGATAAAACAAGTGCTAACCTGGAAAATGGGACATGTTTCATCAAATCAAAATCCACATTATTCATGAGACTCCTCACTTTGGAGGCAGATGATCCCCCAGAGCAAAACTGATCCATCCCTGAGAACAGGAACATTTTATCCAAACCAGGGTTTCACCTCTTCTCCTGCAAGGGGCCTGCAACCCTGTGCTAATGAGATTTTTAGTTATTCAAAAGCCAGGCTTGCTGCCCAGCCTTTCCAGCCCCAAATGCTGTTGAGCTCCTCATCAGGGCAAACCAGCCCCTGCATCCCTCCATTTCCAGGTGACAAGAGCTCCATCCAGCCCTGCTTTCCTCCTGGGGATGAGTGGACCCTTCGCACGTTGCCTGCCCAAGAGATCTCGTGGCAGCAAGGCTGGAAGCCAATTAATCATTTCAAACCCTCTGCAGTGTCCTTCTGGCTTAAAGGAATCACTGATGGCCTCACCAAATCACTTCTCTGATGGAGAGGTGGAAAGGACCAAAGCTGGAGGTCAGTCTCTGGTTGGTACCTGCAGGAACAGCAGCTTGAGCAGCAGGAAAAGAGGGAGGAGCAGGAAAGGAGGAGAGGTGATGAAATATCCACAAAATCTGGCTTTGGGTTGGTGATCTAAGACTGGGCTTTTGATGATGTTTCTATACTTGACTCATAAAGAGGTAAGGTTTTATAAGATGGCAAAGAAGCTTTCAGCCATCTGTTCCCTCCAAAAACAGAATTGCAGGAGTGTTTTGCATCACTGCATAGCCCTGCCCTCCTTCCCTACCTGATCCAGGCTGTGGCTCTTCCAGCTCTAAGGAGAAAAGCAGTTTATTTACATCATTAACACATTTATGCTTGGTAACACCAGGCTCTGGGACTCAGGGCATCAAAGTGGAGTGCATTTTGTGTTTTATTGGCGACTGGAATAGAGAAAAATGCTTTCTTCTGAATTAGCTGGTCCTGGCAGGTTGCAGGCAGCCAAGCTTGAAAGAAAAGATAAAGTGAATACTCCTTGGATCACATCACTCTTTTAAATATAGCACACCATTAAGTCCAGCTTGGTTTTACATTCTTGCAACATGACTCTTGTTTCAGTTATTTACTTCTGTTTCCACATAAATGTGGGAATTCATAATCCACAGAGGCTGCCCATCCATTGCACTGTACTGAAACAGCATGTGCTGAACTCTTGAACTATAAAATGTATTGATTATTGTTTCCTTTTGTAATTTTTATTTACTCACAGGAAGATTGCTGTTTATTACTCATCTCAGCATTTCCTTTATACAGATATTATTTCTACTGTAAGGTCCAGATTCAGGCCCACAATTAAGCACTTCCCCTGCAAAGAGAACAAAAATCCTGCCTGAGCTGCAGTTACTCTAGAAACCTCAAGCTGCAAATGCTTCCAAGAGAGAGTAAACATATGCAAGATGCTTGTTACTCACATGTGCAAGTGATTGTAGGTCTCAGTCCAACAGGAAATAACAACAGCAGAAGAGAACTGGAAATTCTCAGGGTAAGTAATTTGTCAATTTTGCCACAGCAGCATTTCCAGCTACTCTACAAGTGAGCCCTGAAATTGCCTGAAATAAATTTGAGATTTCCAGGATATCAGAGCAAAGGAATGGGAGAGATCAGTGAGCCATTGGCTGCTTTAATCTCGTTTATCAATGCCCCATTGCACTGTGAGAGTGAGAGCCACAGACAGACTGGACGGGTTAAAATTGTAATTGTGCAGAAATTGGGTTTTACCTTGGTTAGCCCTGGTGAGCAGGAGATGTTGGTGTGTGGAAGGACACCACTGTGGCACCACTGCTGATGAAATGCTGCTTCCAGCTTTGGAGTGGAATAAAACCTACCCACAATCTCTTCATTAAAATGCCAATTAGTGACACCAGGCGTGGTAATTGTGCAGGGGATTGAGCTAAGGCTGACCTTGCTTGTGTTCCCCAGGCCAAGAAACAATCAACAGAATATCCTCACACTTTCCATTAATTTGTTATCAGGAATGGACTTCCAGTGGTGGAACATGGGTGATACATACCAATTTCATTAAGTTTTAAACATGATTTCATATTAAAGGATTGTTTAATTTTCACAAAGGTGGGGGAATGTTTGAAAAAAATAATAATGACCAGACACGCCCTTGGCTGTGTTGAAAAATGTTCAGTTCACACTGATTTAAACAGAGTTTAACAGGATCTACAGCATCACTAAAACCTATCCTGTGACCTGGTGATGTCACTGAACCCAACACAAGGCAAAACCAAGCAAATCCTTCAGAAAGATTGTGCAGTTCACCTGGACTTCTTCCATGAGCAAATATTTTGGGATGTTTGCTTTGGCTCAAAAACACATGAAAAAAATTGACCAAATTCACTGTTGGTATTAAATAAGTGTGATTCCCTTGGGAGGATTCTAACACATCATTTTTTTTTTCCCCAAGTATTTAGGTACTGCCCCATATTAGTAAATATTCCTTTACAGAGAGTTCTGTGAATTATAGACATTCTCTTTCTGGGTCAAAAATGTTATCTTTTACAAACCTATGCACTCTTGAGCATAAATATAAGCAAAAAATAAATATAAATAATAAATAAATATATATATAAGCATAAATTTAAGCAAATGAGAGAATTTAAACATATAAAAACCATGAACACATGACATTTAAACCCAAGAAATACAGAAAAAAAGCAAAAACAATGGACAAAAATAGGACAACTCCTCCAAGAGAGTATGTTGATGTCCATTCATGCTTACTTATGTGTCACATCAGACATCACAGACCCAGAAATATCAGTTGGGGATCCAGATTAATGCAGATCTTTGTCACTGTCCAGGTCCACATGAATAGCATGAATGTTGAGTCAGAGCACTGAAGGAATTTAATTAACTGGACGCTGAGCTCAATTGACTTGTACCAATGCCACAGCTTAAAAAAAAGGTCATATTGTCCTAAAAATGCAAACTATGCTGTGTTTTATGGGATCAGTCACAGTTACTGCCATTAAATGCTGACCCAGTTCCATCTCTGACCAGCAAATTTATAAATCTGGCAGATTTCAGTCTTGGCTATGAACTACACGTGAAAAACCCCAGGTTCTGGCCAGGTTTGTGTCTGGGACAAAGGGGGCTTGTCCTCCTGCCAAAAGCCATTTGCTCACACTCACTCACATAAACACAACCAGCCTCAAATGCAGTCTCAACACTCAGGAAAAACCAGATTTAGAGGTTGTCTGTCTGGAGAAATGATCCCAACCAGCTCTTGCAGAGCAATCAATCCTCCAGGGCTGCATGGACACCCTCACCCCAAGGCTCCTCTGAGCTGCTTTGGGCAGGACATGAACCTGGAGTGCACCAGACACTTTGAGTGTTGTGTTTGAGTCTCCAAGCTGGGAGTTGCTGAGGGGTCATCACCATGCTCAAAATTTGAACCCCACCCTGGTTCCATGCTCACTCCCTTGTAAACAACAGCTCCTCTTATTAATAAACCATCTCTGAGCCAGGGAAAAACAGACATTATTCCAGAAGAAGGAGGCTGATTGATTTTATGTGGACTTTTGACAGATGGCAGGAGCAGCATTTTCTAAGCCATTAGTTAACTTTCCTTTATTTTTTTCAAAGAAAAACTTAGTGAAAAGGCAGAGATGGATCCAATTTGATCCAGTTTGATCCAGTGGACATACAGGGAGACTTTTTAGCACATTCCAGCACCTAAAGGGGCTCCAACAGAGCTGGAGAGGGACTTGGAACCAGGACATGGAGTGATGGGACAAGGGGATGGGCTTTCCCACTGCCAGAGGGCAGGGATTGATGGGATTTTGGGCAGGGATTGAAGGGATTTGGGGCAGGAATTGTTCCCTGGCAGGGTGGGCAGGCCCTGGCACAGGTGCCCAGAGCAGCTGTGGCTGCCCCTGGATGCCTGGCAGTGCCCAAGGCCAGGCTGGACACTGGGGCTGGAGCAACCTGGGACAGTGGGAGGTGTCCCTGCCCATGGTAAGGGTGGGGATTAAGTGACATTTAATGTCCCTTCCAACCCAAACCATTCTGCAATCTTATGGAACTAATTTTGTTGTTTTTTACTAGTGCCTCCACTGCTACTGCTTAGAAGTTCCCATGTCACAGGGTTTTAGAAGATCCTACAATTCCTACAACTTCCAGTTTATTTCAGTAGAAAATAATTGTCAACACCAAAAAATCAGGACCAAAAATTGGAGACCAAATTTTGTGTTCACCTCGTTTGCCTGGCTGCAGAGGGTTTGTCATCCTCCATGTTCCTTGAAGTTTAAGGAACTCTTTCCAATGGATTATGAAGATCCTCCTCACCCATCCGTGGTGGAATGAGCCTTCTCTCCCACCAGTTGCTATTCCCAGTCCCCAATGAAAAGGAGGTGCAGCAGCACTCTGGACTCTGCATTTTCTTTCCAGCATTAAGAACTCCACAGGAGCCAAACCCAATCTGACACCCTCACTGCAGCAAGAGAGAGGATAAAGACCAGGAAAACCTGTAATATTTCCACTGCCAGATTTATGGAAAGAAAATAGCATGTGACCTTTATGATTCTGTCATTATGAGCCAGTTTTCAGAACAGCTTCAAGAGAATATCTGAATAGTCCTTTGCTTTTCCACCTGAAAATGAAACACTACCAAATTTCTAGCAGAAATCCTCAAAGTAGGCAAGTAAAGTAAATTCTCTTTCTCCAAAGGCCATTGAGCAGGACATAAGCACAGTGCCTTCAGCTAAATGAGCTCCCCAAGTAAAATGAACACCCCCAGTACCAATGAATCACAGCACCAGATTTGCCATTTGGCATTCAGCTTTTAGACATGAGGTTTCAGCTGAATCCTTTTTATGCAGAGATTTTTTCCCAATGGAAAACAGCCTTAAAATAACCAGGTAAAAATTGCTGTACACCAGAAAGGGAAAAATCAAGGACTGAAGGAAAGGTGAAACATCTTTTTGGAGTCAATATTAGAATCAGCTGGTTATTTGGAGATACAGGAAAGCACAAGTTGAAATGGCTGTGGATGAGTTCCTAATGACAAGAAAGGTGGTAACTTTTCTGTGACTCAGTAAATTTTCCTGGAACAAACCCAGGAGAGGGTCACTTGCTCCACCTGCCAATATTATGATTTGTACCTGAAACTCACATGAAAAGGAAATGCTCTACACTGCCTGATCCCCTACAGGCTTTGGGATTGTGCAGGGCAGTGAAATCTTGCTCTCTGCCAGCAGCTTGTGGATGAGCTGAGGGTGTCTGGGAGCAATGTGTGATCCTGGTTACAGCACATCCATGGAAAAAGTCTTGCAATGGCCAGACTCTGCACCTTCACACGGATAACTGCAAGCAAACTGCATGTTCCCAAAATCCCATTCCTCAGACATATTCCTCATAAATACCTCAAAATAGATTCTCAAGGAAGAAGTGGAAGGAGGAGGTGACTAAGGAGGGCTGGGAGCAGGGACAGGCATACCCCTGAAAGGATTTTCTATCCTTCTCTTACCCATGCAGGTACAAACCACCCTGCTGCTGAATTCCTTCTTGTTTTCACAGCTCCAAGGCTGATAGGTATGAAAATATACTGCTGATAGAGTTCATGGTGTGGGTCATTTCCAGTCTGAATGCAATCCAAGCTCATACATATTGCTGCTGACTGTAATGTCCCATGAATATGTCTGTACAAGGGCATGGGGGCAGATCAGATGCACTGTTGCAGTTAAAAATATGTCACCAACACCTCTCCACTGAGATATAGAATGGAATGGAATGGAATGGAATGGAATGGAATGGAATGGAATAGAATAGAATAGAATAGAATAGAATAGAATAGA
>VZUI01019148.1:0-157710 GCA_013401135.1 Cettia cetti | reverse complement strand
ATGGATGGATGGATGGATGGATGGATGGATGGATGGATGGATGGATGGATGGATGGATGGGTGGATGGATGGATGGAAGGGTGGGCTGCTTGCTCATACATCCCTACCCTGCCATCAGCGTAGGAGCTGCTCTCACCAGGGCTTCCCATTTACTGGTGGTGCACATTTAACTTTGGAGGCTTCATCCATAGCTGTTGTTTGAAGCCTGTGCTGGCCATGGGGGTGGAAGTCATGCAGGGGACAGGCAGTAATTAAAGCTGAATTTTGAAGCAGAGGGATTTCTCCTCCTCTTTCTCTCACCCTCTTCTCAAGCCCTAGCCCTGGGACAATGTTCCCAGAGCAGAGATTCCTTTCCCTGAGTTTATTAAAGAAAATGCAAAGGTGGCAGGACAGGACTGGTTGTGTTGCTGAGCTGCCAGGTGACATGGGATGGCTTCAGAATTCCAGCACGTGCTGGCCCTCTGTGCCTCTCCACGAGCAGGACCCCATGCCATGCGCAGCACAGACCCAGAGCCTCTCTCCCATCCAAGAGACACCAGAAGGACATGGCACCCAGCTACCCATAGGGCATGTAAGAGGCTGCACACCCTCCTGCATTACCTTCTACCTTACAGTCAGGACACACGACCCAAAAGATTCTCAGAATCCTAATAAAATGCATAAATTGTACAGAACAACAGAAAATGCATCTGTGGCTTTGAAGGACTATGACAATTTCAGGCAGATGGCAAGATAGGAATTAGCACTTCTTGCAGCACCCAGGCAGAACAGATGCAATACATAATGAGGGTCAGGCACAATTCCCTTTGCTCTCCCAGCAAACACAGAAATGCTAAGTCACTGTGTCACTACAGATTTTGTTGCTGGAAACACGACGCGTGTCAATTGTCAAGGTAAATTAGTAAAGCTGCACAAGCAGGAGCTGGAGGTAGAAAGGGAGCTGTGAAAGTGGCAGCTCTAGAGACACAACACTTCTTAAAGCAGTTTCTCTCAACTCTTCCTTCTCCCGTATGCACGCTGCTGTTTGTGAGAGGTGCACAAAGTCAGTAACTCCCTCTGAAATGGTTGTTTGTTTTAAATTCCTGATGGGAAATATATTAAGTTAATTAAAATTGTTACAAGGGTAGTGATTCACGAGGCATCTGACTGCAGAAGAATAATGCACCTACCTGGCTACCTGTCTTGTTGGTCCATTTCTTTGTGAATTGCTGTATTTTAACTCATGAAACAGTAAAAAATCAGAGCAAAGCAATGGAAAGTTACTGTGTGCTTAACTGTGCATGAATTATATTCAGGAAGGAAAAAGTATAGGCTTAATTTGTCAGCAGGTATAAAAATAGATCTGGAGACATTATCTGAACTTAGGAAAAAATTTTAATTGGCTGCTTGGGGCCCTCCAGTATTTTCATTTTTCTAGATGAATTATGGTATATTCATTATACAATAGGTGACTACAAGTGTGGAAGTGTTTCTGTGCATTCATTCGGTGGTTCATTCACAATCTGAAAAACAAAGCAAACCAGAAAGAAATCCCTGTTTAGGTGGTTGGGTTCCTTCTCCTTTGTTCTGCTTTTCTGCTGGCGGTATTTGAAACCCAAATTTGCATGAGTTAAAAGTCTTCCTTGGAAAAGATAACTCACACTTTGAGGTCCCACTGCCTTGCCAAATAATTCAAGCTGCTTAAATGGATTTGCAAGGTAGATGGTTCAAATGCAGATTAAAATGTGAATCCACTTCCCAGAAAATCATGTAATTTATAAACAAGAAATCTTCAGACCTTGATGTAGCCAAAGTGACTTGGCTTTTAAAGGAGATTACCTACAAAAGGCTCTGGCTACCATTCTGCTGGAGACTGGATGTGTGACTCTTAAAGGCCCAGAACAAAAGATCAAAGACTGCCTCAGTCAAGCAAAATGTTCCAGTGCTGGGTAAATAACTTCTGCTCTGCAAAAAGCATTTTCCCAAATGCCATATCACAATTTAGATCTACAGACAGGTGCAAACACAGGCTGGAAGAGTGTGAGGAAAGATGTTCCATGACTTGTGAGAATGAATTGGTTACCTGAGCACATTCAGCGCCTTTGAAAACTGGGGCACAGGGGCCATAATGCTTATAAGAGTACAGATATAACCTCAGCACAAGTCAGTGCTAGTTAATGGCAGCACTTTTAAGGCAGAAGCCTTTGAGGTGGAGCTTTCAGCTGTTCAACCACCACACAAGGGGCAGCTCTGCCAACCTGCTTCCCAACTGTTCCCCTAAAACTGCATCTCCATCTTCTCACCAAGCCCCACACCCTATGTAGGTGGTCATATCTCTGGACACAGAGGAAAGGGTAAGGAAATGCATGGCCACTGGTGGGGACAACCCCACCCTTGAGAGGGGCAACAAGTACCCAAAAGTCCCTCTATCTGCAAAGGCTGTCACAGGGACTTCGTACTTTCCTGAATCACCCCACCAGCATGAAGACCTCAGGGACCAGATTCCCATCACGCCATCCATGGTGGGTTTTTGCTGTGTAAAATGAGTGCAGGAAGGCTTAAAATGTGAATGAGGTTTTAAACAGCTCACAAGGCATGAGGGAGACTGCAACATCTGGCTGCTCACCTTCTTCCATCTCAATCAACTGTCAGATATAATTATGAGGACAGGCAATAAGCAGACAGGAATAATAAGAGGAAAGCAAATCTCTTCAAACCTGAACATGAAATTACAGCACCTTCATCCTCCAGAGGTTCAGGCAGTCCAGCAAGAGAGTCACATCTAAGAGGCTTTGAATCTGTGTCATGCCACATGTGCTATCAGCCTAGCAGAGAGCATCAACACTCAAATAATTATTTTCCCAGCAACCAGAACCAAATCATAATAGAAAAGAACTAAGAATTTCTACAAAAGAACATTAACTGGAGAGCTAAATTATGAACTCCACAATGTTGACAAAGTCTTCTTGCAACTCCCAAAAAGCATATTTTGCATTCCAGCTGACTCAAGGCATGTCCTGGGTAGTGGATAAGAGCACTCAGCATGCCACAGAGAAGCCTGACTTTGAAACAGCAAGCTCCAGAATACTCACTGGAGAGCTGACACATCTCCAGAAGAAGGAGCACAGTGATTCCTTTCTGCATTGCCTTGCTTTCTGTCTATTCCACTAGTGCTCACAGCAGGGGTGGAGGAAAAAAAAAAAAAAAAAAAAAAAAAAAAAAAAAAAAAAAAAAAAAAAAAAAAAAAGAGGAATAAGAAATTAGTGCAATAAATGGCAGCCAGCCCTGCAGCATCAAGATTCTGTACAATCATCACAATTAACCACAAAGTCATGAGATGTGGCTAAAAGAAAATCCCTTTGGCCCACTGGACCTGCTGGCTTTTGGTATGGTTTGTATCATAAAGACAAAAGAGAGCAAGAATACTTCAAAGCAGCATGGCTTATAGTCAGCTGTACAGGAATGGGTTAAATCATAGTGCAAGATAGTGCAGTGGTTGCACATCTTATAATGGTTTTTCACAGGGTTTTTTTTCTGCTGTCATTTGCAGTGCCTTCCCCAGGGAAATCATTTCCTCACCTCTGTGATGGTGGCATGAATGAAGACTGACCCCTGCCTAGAAAGCCACATTTATTTATGTAAGGTGATTGCATCCATAAAATAAAAGGCATTTTTTGCCAGAATTCCTGCATGTCTCACTTTTATACCCTCTTACGACTTCTGTATTTTTCTCTGTCACTATCATAGTAAATTACATTGTATTTTACCTTTTATTTAATTGGAAACTTTTATACAAATCTAATTCTCCAATTTTCAGGCTTTATCTTCTGTATCTCTGTGGTGGACAAAATTTTATCTTCATAATAGGTAACCTTTGGCCATTACAGGCCAAAAATTTTTTTTTCCAGTCACTCCTATGCAAAACCCCAAATAATCCACAAATAAGCAAAGCATAGCACCTAGACTGGGAGAGTCTGAAAATGCTTTGATGTGAAATAGTTTTCTTAGATGCAGACTGGTTCTCAAGTGAATCTACACCAGTAAGCTTAAGCAAGATATGTACTTTTATATGTGCAATATGTCCCACCAGTAGAGAGACTCTGTGGAGAGTTACCACAGAGCAATGAGAGCACAGTAAATCTGTGCATGAGCCTTATCTTACCTGGGCAGACAAAAGCTTTTATCATAACCCCCATTCCACCAGTAAGTCTTGCCTATAAATATTAGTCATGCAGCACAGAAGAATCAATTTTTATGATGATGACAAACTAAAGCACAAAATTGAGCACTTATATGCAGGTTGCCTTTGGGCCTTTTGATGATTCACAAATTACTCCTGACCCTCCTGGATCTAACTCTAAATATTTCACTTCAAATGTTTCTACTCTTTCAAGTACCCCTTAAGATAGCTTGAATTTAATCTGCCTACCACTAGGAAATGATTTGACACAGCCTCTGAGTACAGAAAAATAGATGTTTTCAAGAACAGACTCTTTCAGTTCCTGTATTCAGAGGAGAAAGATTGGTTTTATTTAGTTTTACATTGTAGGACCAGATTTCTTCACTTCTATTCAGATAGAGTAGTCCTTTCTTTTTCCAGGTAGCTCTGTTAAAATCGAGGTTGTTTGTCCTTACTCTGTCTTAAGCAGAAGCAGACTACATAATCTGAATTATTTTGGTTTCACGTACAGCTGTTTTTTCTAATGGCATAATCTGATTTTCCCCATTGTACTAAGCCCCTTCACTTAGGCCTGTTTATGTTGTACTGGAGCTCAGGGCATACCATCTAAAGTGTTATGCTCTTTGTATAGACATGATCTGTCACCCTGGCTTTATTTTAGGATGTTCTGAGTAGATCTTTGGCAGGTACAAGGCCTCTTTGGAAACAGTAACAGCTTGTCTGAGTTTCACAGTTTGGCAAGAAACAGACACATACAGGACATTCGTGGACATTTTAGTGGGATGAGATCTCACTTCTTTCTCTTTCCTCCACAATGCTAGGCAAGTGCAAAGATATTTTTAATGTGGCTTTGTGAGAAAAAGATTACATGAGAATATTTTGTTTGGATTTTTTTTGCTAAAATCTTTGTTTTCAGTGACACAGGCATTTAGGATGTAACTGAAAGCTTCTTCCTGCTCATTCTGTTAGGTATGATAATTTTCAACCTTTGGTTCGTGAGTTTATTCCCTAATCAGGGCTACAGCAATGTCAAAGCTGTTCACTTTGGATGAAAGGCTTTTCCAGACTGAAAACTCAATTTACTCCTGCTAGTGACATTAAGATAAGCAGCCCCTCAAGGGGTCCCAGTTCTTATCTGATACACTGTGTTATTTGCAGGCTCTGGCAGACATTAAGTGGAGTTTCATGTACACACACTTGGGACATGTGTACCCTATTGAACAGGACCGTTCATTTGCACATCAAATGAAGCTTTCCAGTAGATCAGTTGAGCCCTGTTCACTTGCTGAATATCATGCCTGTTAACAAGAGGCTATGATAATGGCACTCCTATATATCCTAAAGACAAAGGATTACTGCTCTGCAGGAGGTGGCTATCAATCCCTTGTCTATCATCTTGTATAATGAATTTCCTGCAACAAAGTAATACCTTTTTATACCCTTTTTTTTTGAAAAATGAGTTGTCTCCTAGGAAAGTTTCATCAGATATCCTTCACAGCCTCCACCACAATGCTGACATCAATTACTAATAGCAGTACCTAGGAAGGGTGCTGTGCAAACCCAGAACGTGTCCATACACAACGAGCACATGCTGGTGTAGGCTCTACTGGTGTGTGCCTCCTACCATTCCCCTTCTCTCCTGCTATTTAACCTGATCCAGTCTCTCCTTCACCTTCCTACTACAAAAAGGCATGCTGACAAGTCTGAACAAAGCTTTCTGCAGACTTTTTCTGGAACCAAATGTAGGTGAGTACATATGAGGACAAGATTCCTAATCGTGTGAAGGAATTAAAAATATTCATAAAAGTATATTAAATTTAACATTGAAGTCATTCAACCAAATTAAACATGTAAGTAGGAACTGCTGCTGAGCCTGGAATTGGCCTTCTTTCCGCTTAAAGGAGAATTAGCTGTGAAAGCTATCTAACACCAACACACCAAGAGAACCAAGAGTCCAGGGAACACCACACTTGAAAGGGCTTTAAAAGACTAAACAGGAAAATTGTTTAGTAAGAAACAGATTTTTTTTTTTTTTTTGAGTCTTAAATGCAGAAAAAAAAAAATCCACTGGGGAGCTGGACTAATGAAACCTACTGCGTGTTGCTTCAATTCACCCCCTAAATATACTACCAGAAACACCAGACAATGTAATAGAAAAGAACAATATTTTCCTGGGAATTTTTGAATAGTCTCCCTGCAGTGAGATTGATGTCAGTCTCATGGCATGATGCAAAATGGTTCGAATTACCTTCAAAAAGGGTATTTCTATTTCTTAAAATAGCTTCCCAATTTTAGAATATTTTTTGTACAATCATATTAGACAGTCTAAGAGAGTGTTAACTTCATACCCATTGAAGATTATAAACATTGCTGTAAGGAGCCAAGGTCAAATGCTGTGTGAAAACTGAGCTTAGCTTTACATAAATATAGTGAGCATTCCTGACAGTGGCGGGGGTCACCATCCTTTTTGATGGAAGAACTGATTGCTCTAGGACTAGATAATTTGCACTCACTTGGCTGTGGGAAGTCTTAGGCTCCCTCTCTAGGTGATTTGTCACCTGGAGCTTAGGACGTGCACTATAGATCATGAAAGTTCTCAGTGGAAGAATTTCTGAGGAACAGAAGAAACACAATAGGTTTCCTTGGTAATTAGGAGAAGACATAAGTAGCAAAGGACTGAACTACGGAATAAGCAAGAGAGAAAATTAAATACTTGTTCAAAGTTGGCAAGGACTTCACTAGATCAATGTCAGATTATTATATATGCTAGATCAAGCTTTATGACAACTGTGATGGGGATCAGTAAAGTCATACCTTGGAGAATTTGAGTGCTTCTTTTCTGGGTTTACTTCAACTCAGATGCCACAATTTGTAGCTTAGAGTAACAGAATGCAGTATTTCCTTGCTAGAGGAGAAGATTGTGCATCCAGAAACTGGGAAAGTACACACAGGATCTAGTTTTTCTATGGAATATCCCAGCATATTTACAAACTGTCTCTTCAGTTCTTTCCAAAATCAGATGGTATCACAGTCTTTTCATAACTTGTCAAAGCTCATGAGAAGGGATGTCAGTGTCATGACCCCCCGCTATTGGAAAAGGATGCTGAGGTACAAAGCTGTGAAAAGATTTAATCACAAGCATCCAGAAGCTGATTAGAAAAGAAAGAAATCCTGATTTCCAGGCAATCCTTTCTCCACCTCTTGTATCCCATGCAACTGCCAAAGGCAAGGCAAGGAAGTATACAGTAGGTTTTTAAAGATCTCACTTGAGCCTGTGTTCTTCTCCTTCTCTGAGCTCACATCTAATTCAGCAAGACCTAAAAAATGCCCCAAGTGCTACTAAAAAGGTTAGCCTATGTGATGGAAGTCGGTTGGTTTTTCTCTGAGCAAGAACTAAAGGCTATGCTCAGACTGCCTATAACAAACTTCAGATTTCTCTTATCTCAGTGAATTCACCCAGAATCACACAGCCCAGTTAATTAGAACTTGAGTCAGTTGTCTAAACATAAGCATTTGGTGCCACCCAGAATTCCCAAGGGTATCTCAGGTCACAGGCCTGGCATGAGTGTCATAAGATCTGTAGGAAATCCATCCAATTCTGAAGTGGCAGCTGGAGGCCAGGTAAGGTTCCTTAGGGCATCTCAAATGATGCTAAACACCTGTGTTAAGGCAACAGAATGGAGATTTTTACCCCCCATCTCTCTGTTGCTTGATCCCTTCTGCACTTCTCAGCTTCTCCAGAAATTGCATGGAAAATCCTCCACTGAGATTCTGAAGAACTTTGTATCCACTTTGCAGAAGTATAAATAATTATGCAAGACAGGAGGGAAATCAAGCCTCTTTTCTCCCCACCTCAGAGAGATATGAGAAATATACTGTGAAGAGTTAAACAGTTGAGTCAGATTAAATTTACCATGTCTGCAAAATTTTCTATCAAAAGGTTACCTTTGATATAATGCTTCAGCCTGCAGACTTGTTCTTCCCAGCCATTAAATTCTGTTGTAATAAACTTTTACAATATGCATCATTATAGGAAACTTAAATAGGCTTAGCTCTTGAGCGAGAATCACAAAGACAGTAGAAGAGAGGGAAGAAATGCAAGGTGTCTGGCTTTTTGAATATTTAAGAAAAGGTTCTTCTTTATTAAATAATGCATGTGAGGAGAGGGTTTTGGAATTCTGAATTTTCAAGGTCAGGGTGGAAGGAGGTCTGTCTGGAGAGCCACAAACTCCTGATCTCAGCCCTTGCCTCTGCCTCTGTCTTTGCCACACGGCCTTGTGCAGATCACAGGACTACCCAACCACTGAGGCTCTTAGTTCCAATTGCCATTGAGCCCCTGGGGCAAATGGGTTGTTAATTCTCACCCCTCTCAAGGAAGAGTCATGGCAATTGCTCTTTTTATTCTTCACAGTATTGTTCTGATATCAGAGAGGACAGGCTTAAAAATATAAACGGCTCAGCTTTATAGCAAAATGGTTGCTGGTGGTTTAAAAGTAAAATTCAAAACCACTTTTCTGCTTATAATGAGCATTGCAATGCAGAATGGGCAGCGGCAGAAAGTCCAAATGAGAGACAGGGAGGATCATCCTCCTTGTTATTACAATAGTTTATGGAGACATTTGGCCTCAGATATATTCTCTTTCCTATTCTGCTGGTAATTCATGTGCTTAAAGTGTAATATAATTGTCCACAGAGACCATGCTACACTCCTTTTCAAAGCTCTAAGCATGTTGGTTACTTAACAGACCTTCTGTCACACATGGGTGAAATGAAAATTCCCTTCCTCAAGAAGAGTTACATTACCTCTTACATTTGCTTTAGAAGAAGGGATTTATATCCTATTTTGCTCCTTGTGTACTCTTGGAACATCAGCTATCAGCCTCAGGATGCCAAGGGAGCATACATCAGCCAATGTTGCATTTCCTGGTCTGGTATAAACACAGAGAAAGATAGCTGATCCTCACCCTGTGTAATGTGGACTTAGACAGGGGTTGACAAAGTCCACACTCTTAAAATAACAAATCCTTCATCCTGTCTATACAAGGAATGGAGCAGAGGCACTGCATCACCTTCAAAGTCTTCTGAGAGGCAGAAGGGGGGAAATACTAAGACAGAAAAAACTGTCTTGATATACTCCTTTTCCAATTATTATTATGCTTCCCTGCTAAAAAGCAATGCCTCACACTGATGAAATATTAAATTCCTAGGATTTTCTCTCCTCCTATTGTTCAATAACAGATTTCAGCTATTCAGGACTTTGTGGGTTCACATTTGGCTTGGCTGTTTGGATCACTGTGCATCTCTGGGACACTCAACTCCTTCTTTGATTAAGTGAGCACACAGAGATTGGTGGAGTGGGAAGAGGTGACGCGAATAGCCTGAAACATCTCTCATGATTTGCATTGCAGTATCATTTGCAATCAACAAAAGACTCTGGTGCCCTCCATTTAAGATGTTGGATTCCTTCCCACTAGACTCAGTAATACACTTAATTCTTACAATACCATGACACTTTATTCTATTTCTGGCAGTGCTTATTCTAAGGGTCAAAGTCCTCACTGACTTTCTCAATTGGCAATACCATTTTATTTAATTGGGTTTTTAAAAGTGCAGAAGGCACACCTCTCACCTGCCCTGTGGCATTTTTGCAGACTCAAAGTAAATACAGTCCACAGGTCAACCTCTATAAAAGAGTGCCAACAGGGATATCCCAAACTAGTCCTTTGAAATAGGCCATAGTAAATGAACAGACCTGCTGGTTGAGAAACTCAAAATATGACTCAGATGCAGAGTGACTATCAAAGCAAAGGGTTCCACATGTTCCCAACCAGGAGGCAGAAATATATAAATGTTTAGTGTGAGTGATGCATATTGGAGTTGGTTCTGATTAAAGGGAACAGAAAAAAGAAGGAATGTTCATTAAAGTCTCTACTCTGGCTTTGCAACTTCATTTTAAATCCAAAACATTGCCTGTCAACAGACAGGGAAGGAGACTCATTGAAAGGCGAACTATGCTCTCTCCTTAGATGTATGTTAAGTGCTGCCACATTGAAGCCAACTGAGGTTAGGAAGGAGAAGGGAGAATAGATTTTATAAATCTTGGTAGGTTCTAAGCTGGCACATAATTTATTATGAAAGGAAAACTCAGTTTTCCCCAGCTTTGAGAAAGGAATAAGGGCCGGCGACCACTGCACATCCTTTTACCCCAGATGGTGAGATCCAGCAGACTTTGTTGAGGTCTGCAATAATGGACCTCAGTTTTACTGTCTTCTGACACTGACTCACCTGAGAAAGGTAATAACTATTCAAAGAGTTTGTACCTCATAATAAAATGTAAGCCAGTGAAGTCCCTAATTTATTCACATAGGCAAATTAAAAAGCTTTGTCTTATGTGCCTGATGTGTCACTTTTTGCAGCATTCCCCCCACTGTAGCTAATGAAATGTCACCAGGAGTGACAGTCTGAAATCTGAGGCTGGGGATGAAACACCCTCAATGTAATGTAAAAAACAGAGCCCCCTGTGTGGGCAGGTAGTGTTCCACACCAAGCGACTCCCCATCCCTCTGTTTTAATTTCTTATGAACTTTTTCCAAGATTTTTGCTTCAAAATGATTCATCTGGAGGTGCTGTCCCATGCAAAGGAAGGTGAAGCTCCTTTTTTAAATGCACTGGGGAAAACAGTTCCTCACCCTCAGCTGGATTTGCCAACTGGTTCAGTATTTACCTTTGGCAAGGGAGCAAGGGAAGAGTGTTTGCAAGCCTCTGTCTTAGCACATTTGCCTTCCCTGCTGCTGGGAGGTGCAGACTTTGTTCTGAGTGTGGGCTGAGCAGCAGAGTGCATGTTTGAAGGGCGCCTTTCTTCTTGGCCAAATCCATTGTTAGGAAGCTGGAGGATGCTGCTGCTGCTGCTGCTATAATTGCTGAGTTTATTGCTGCCCAAAGCAAATGAGTGAGTAGGAGGAAAAGTAGGAGGAACAGAAAGTGCATTAATCTACTCTTTGCTGAGTTTGTGGGGGGAATAAAGGCAAGTATAATTCCTGTAGGCCCTCAGTATGGTGATGAGTATGGCAAAAGCAATTGGATATCACATAGTAGCATATTAGTAGGATGAAGAAGTCAAAGGAGGTCTCAAATCTTCACAGCCCAGGATGCCTCTCACCAGGGTGTACTGTAGCATGGGTCTCACTCAGGACTGCACTGACCCTGTGTTGCCTTGCATGTCCTGTGGCAGGGCCTGGTCCCATACTTACTCCATCAAGTCAGGATGTGGCCTTGTCTCCCTGCAAAATCAGAGCTCTCTTCTGCAAAGCACAGAGGGTCAGGTCTAAAATATATATATATATAAAATAAAAACCAAGAAATATGAAAGTATTGACTCATCTTTGGTAAGCAAAGATAAACACCTTTGCTCCTAGACATGCCTGCTCATAGATATATTATCATCTCAAATTATTTTCTGGGACAAGACTATCTATCAGTATTCTGTACAAGAATGAAAATGCAAAATGTAGCTATCTATCTTTTACTGTAAAGGTCATTTAAAATTATTTCCAAATGACACAAACTTCATAAAAAATGGGAACTCATTCTGTGACCAAAATTGTTAATGTAAGTGTTTTATAATAAACCATTGATAACTTTGCTGCTGCACTGGCCATTTCTCAACATAGGTCTGCTATAATAGAGACCACTGAAGGATCTCAAAAAGACAAAGTATTCAGGAAGATACAATATCTTTTCTTAAACCAACTGATTCTGTTGTGGATATAGGCAGGTTTTTTTAGTATCCCAGCTTTTCTTCAAGAAATTTCCAAAGAGAAGCAAAGTGGTTAGCCCAGAGTTGAAAACACTACATGAAAAAAACCTGATTCATTTGAGGCTGAAAACTTGCATTGATTAATGTAGAAGGAAGCTCACAAGTCATCTGTAAAGTCAACAAGGGTTGGCAATGCAAAAGACAAGGTAGGGGAGCAGGGGGTACACAAGGCCAAAATTTTTGGCTTCAAGGGAAGCAAATTACAGGTAGAACCCTAATACTGCAAGTTTCAGACTCCTATCTCTGTATAACTTGTAATTACATGATTTATTAAGGAGTTTTTCATGTTTAAGTTGACAGAGGGAGATAAGTGAGGTCACTGATACTCCACAGCCACTTCATGCTCTTGAAGCATATTGGGAATTGTGGCACAAGAGTCCACACAGAGATGAAGGAGTGCTATTTGTGTATGTTGTTGCTGCCTGAATCTGCTGCTGGCATCACCGTTTAAAATTTGAAGTGTATTTAAAGTGAAATTGACTCAACCAAAACATCCAGCAAATCCCCAGAGATACAGACGCAGAACAACAGTGGCAAACTTCCAGCTGCCATAGCAGGCATTCAAAATCCTCTGGAAGTAAATGACTTAAAGGCTTTAAAAGGATAAGAGAAGACTGCCAAGCCAGACAGATCTCAGGGCCTGTTCCTGAAGGTCTCAGACATGCATGACTTCAGCTGATTTTCAACTGTCATCTTTCCAGGACAGGCATTAAGAGATGCCTGCCTTTGTTCAGGGGGTTGACTGCAATTGCTGCCTTCTACCCCAGCACTGTGGCTTACATGAGGATGTATTAGGTTCAAACAAAGAGTCTGCCTAGCCCAGTTCCAGTCTTCAGCAGAGCCATAAGCCATATCCATTACAAATTAAGAAATGAGTGAACATTTACAACATTTCCCCACACACACCATCTCAGCTTCTTACTCTTTTCAACTGAGCAGGTTTTCTAAGCCACATGTGCTCCACCTGCTTAATGATCCTTTGTAAATCTTAATGATCCTTTGTAAATCTCTTTCAACTATTCTCTTTCAGACTCTCCTCGAACTTTTACATTCATAACATCCTTTGGCAGGGAAACCCTTAGGTTCATTGCCTTTTATACAGAGAACCACCTTCTTCTGGTAGTTTTGAACCTGTCTCCCAAGCAGTCCATCTGAGGGACATTTATCCTTGCCCAGGACGAAACAGTGAATGTTTAGCCCTTATTCACCTTCTCCATATCCAGAATTTTGTAGTTCTTCTGCCAACTTCACTGTGTAGAGTTTTTCCAGTCATAGTCCTAACTTCATGCCAATTCCTTGGTCCCACAGCCAGGCAGAGACTGTTTGTTATTTTGCCCAAACATCTATTTTGCCATATAGGTAGAGGTTTAAAGATGGAAGAATGCCTCAGCACTGAACTTTTACGAAGGAGAAGAGGTGAAACCCAGCCCCACATTCAGAGAAACCTTGCTAAGATGGCACAAGCGCCAGTCACAGTCCAGCTCTTGGTGATCCCCAGTCACAGGACATAGCACCACGCACCTCCTGCCTCATGAGACAAGGGCTCATCTCTGCAGTATGACCCAGTGCAGCCCTTCTCCATGGGCCTGGAGACCTGCCAGCAAGCAGCAACCTCTAACACAGACAGGAGCACACTGAGATGCTGCTGAGATGCTGAATGGCAAATGGTCCCTTGTCCCAGAGACTGCACCGTCTAAAGTGACAAAAAACAATGGGTTGTAGTTTACAAATGAGTGAATGATGTTGGCTGTATTTCACCTTACATGATTTATTTGAGATATGTGTGACATGAGTCATATAGAGATATATCCCATATATTTTACGGATACACTTAGCACTTACACTTCCAGACCTATTCTAAATATCTTTGCCTTGGCACAATAATCTGTGTTTGTCACATCCTATGTTTTATTTTCATAATTCCTAAGAAAATTAAACTATTCTCACTGAAGAAATCAGCTTTTCACATTTAAAAAGAAGACAAGTATTTTCTATAATACAAGCTTCCAGAATTATTGTCTGTTGTTTGTGAAATAGCTGTACTTTCATTAGACAAGACAAATTATCTATAGCCCCAGGAAAAATTAATTTCATGGGATGCAAAAGATTGAAGACCTATTGATAGAGTACAATATATGCTTGGCAGATGTCCCTTGCCTAAGGCATGAAATGGCCTGACTATTATCTTGTCTACGGTTCAAAAGTAATTGTACACATTGCACAGAGAGCACCATCCGCCCACAGAGCAAACACCTAGTGGTGATGCATATCACTATTGGTACAACTCACACCTTAAAACTAAAAGTGCTGGGAAAAGGATGGTGAATTCTAAAAGGTAGTAGGAATTCATTAACTGCAAAGAACACACACAGTTGCATTTAAGGAGTGGAGCTGTGACAGTAATTGCTGAATTGAATATTTTTAAAAAGCCCTTTTGTTCCTATTGGCATCAAAGCTATTGTTGAACTGTGCTTTACTGTCAGCAACGTGAATATTAAGGGTTTAGATCCATGGATGCAAAAGATCAAAAGCAGTGATGAAGGATTCTGTAATTATTAGTAATTGCTTCCCAAGTGGCCATTTTTTTATAAAGATTCTTCATAACAAAGTGTTCATTAAAACCATGGGTTGAACTTATATTTTTAAAGCAAGAACATGAGCCCATGGAAATTAATTCACACATTATCATCATAGCTGGAAACTACCACTAATAAGAAATACAAATGCTACACAAAATCTAGGTAGTATTATTATGATTATTGTAATTTTAATGCAGATTGTAATGTTACATTTTCAATAAGAAAAATTTCAACCATAAAAAGTCAGTTCAACTAGTTTAAGTAAAGTCTTAATTTCTCTACTTCGGTGTTCAAAATTGCTTCAATCAAGTAAAATACCAATGGTGCATCACCTGTGAACTGTACTCATAAATGGTACTTTCTAGGCTCAAGTATCCATCCACTTAAATGGATGTGAATCTTTACACAGACACAGAACTACAAGCACAGGTACAAAGAGAATCATAACAAACCCCAAAAAATTATTTAAAAGCTTTGTCATGCTCTCTTCTCACATGCCAGTAGCTATCCTCTTGTCAAATGCATATGTTTAGAGCCTTATTTCCTATTTGACACTAAGTTTTGCCTTGGAGCTGCACTTGCCTATTCCAGGACTGAACTGGTCTTGAATAAATAAAAATCAGAACTATGGCACTATTAAATATAACTCATACATGACAGTAATAGTCCACTAGATCTCACTGAAAAACACTGAAAATATTTAAGAACTTGAGTGTTCTGCTGTCCAGATGTGACATTAGGCAGTTGTCCCCAATTTTCTGCTGAGCATGGAGATTGTCTTTGAGTACACAACCTACACAGCAGCTATATCTCAGTCAAGCCAAGCACCAGGAGGGAACAGTTCCACCATGAGCTGGTGACTCCTGTGTATTTCCTAAAGAGACATTTGGAGTGCCTAACGCCAGCTGTACAGCTCCAGCACTTCTCCCTTCCTGCACATCAAAGCCCAAATGCAAAGGGCCAACAGACCATGGAGTAAGAAAGATGCTGACAGAGGAGGGAAAGAGTTTGGGCTTTGTGGGGCAGACACCACAGTTTTGCAGAACTGGTCCATGCCTCTCCTCTACACCTAATTCTAAAAACAAGTTGTAATTTTCAGTGCCTGAAATATCCTGTTAAGATCACTGCTAGGATTAATTACACTCTTATTCTCCTAAGGGTAAAAACCTTACTGTGTCTGTCTGCAAAGTCCTGTTTGGATGCCAAGCAAATTAATAAAGAATAATAATAGTGATGCCTGCACAAAAAGCCATCTCATTCTACTGAAACCAATGGGACATACTTAGTACCTTCCACTATGTGCAAAAAGCAACATTCAGTGTTTTGTTTATGACCTCTGAAGAAAAACACATACAAAACCCCTTCAAGATATCTTTTAATGCGGCCAGGTTTTTGTTTCATCTAGGTTGCTTTGTTGAACATGTAAAAGCACTCCACTAAAGTTGTCATATGACACTATTTCTTATATTATAATCTGCTATACCTCACAGAATAGCCTCCTTTACCATGCCAAATAAATTAACACTCTTGCCGTTTTCCTTTTGTCATGGTTCAGTCTCCCATCTCACTCATAAGACCATTAGTACCATAATATATATATTTGTTCTAGAATAAATACTTATTTATCATAAAGGCAAAGTGTGAGTTCTGCCCTGACATATATCAGGCTGTAACAGGAGACTTTAGTCACTCTAGTAGCTTCATTATTCTCCAACAACTCCCTCAATACCATCTCTCAAAATAAAGCCTTTTTTATTTCACTTTCACCACTGCCAATCAGGAGTTACATCACTGAACTTGATGTTTCCCTTCCAGTAAGGGAGATTCAGGACTGGTGTCTCCTATTCACGAGGTAAGTGGGGAAACAAATCATGTCACTGTTTTATTTATGTTTCATCTAATTATTCAAGGCACAGCTTGCATTCATCCTCCTTAGTGCCTGTTTTCTGCACTTCTCCACCTTCTCCACCACTTCTTCAGTAGGGATTTTGATATCTGTTTAATTTACCATGACTTGTGCCGCATTTTCCTCTGCAAGCTGCATATTCAGTGCCAGGAGAGAGGGCAGGGGGAAACCCCAAAGGGGAAGCACTGAGAAAGCCCACCAAGATGCATCTTAGATGACAAAAAACTTGGAGGCCCATTCTCTTTTCAGCACAAGGGCAATTTACACCCATAGCTCCCATTGTCTTTAATGTAGTTATACATGTAATTTGTCCCATACACTGAGAGGAAAATAAACCTGAGAGAGGAGAAGTAAAGGGTATTTGAGGGAAAAACTATTTAGTATGTAAAGCTTGTGGCTGACAGTTGGTAATGAATGCGGCAGGCATAATAATGGTAATAATAGGAAAAGACACCTACATATCTGAGTTAGGGTTATTGTACTATGGCATACGAACAGAGAACTAAACCATCAAGGAAACCACTAAATATCATTTTGAGGACACAGAAAGAAAATATACTTCAGACTAAAGAGAAAATTAAAAGGAGAGCAAAAGTAGAACTAAGAACAAGCCAGCAAATGCAGCAGCAAAATATGGGGTGTTTTCACTAAAGGCAACAGCAGCTCTCTAAGAATACCAGTTGGCCTGGGAAGTGGCAGAAATAGATGGGATGCCAGCAGTGAGAAGCAGAAAGCACACAGATATTTTTGTCCATCAGAGGACAAAAGCAAACACATTCAGAAAAGACTGGAATAAATTAGTTTACAGCACAATAAGTGATTCAGACTGTTCAATATAGGAGTGTTTAGGTAATGAGATTATGGACAAGAAATAAACACAGAGGCTAATGCTTACAAATCAGCACCAAAGGAGGACTCTTTAAGTGGTGGATTTTCATGATTCAGATACTTCACTGGCTAAGACAGTACAAAACTTAGCCAGAGGTGCTGGCATAGCACTGACGTTGCAGACAGACATAGCATATGAAAGTGTATGTCATAGTGTACCACCTTCCACTTCTTCCTGGTGCCAAGCTCAATGGCATTGCTTCTTTATATAGAAACAGCAGTATAGATAAGCACTACTGATACAGCTACACAGATAAGATACAACTGCAGCTGTGCTCAATGTTACCATAAATGAAATACAATCAAATATACTTACACAAAAATGCGTTTTAAAACAGCTCTATTACTTGAGAAATAATTTTCAGTGAGGAATCAAAGAAGGGTGGCTTTCAGACACTGACACTCTCTGACACTCATGAAAGAGCACCATGAAGCAAGAGCACCATGAAGCAGGAGCACCAAATACCAGAGCATAAACAAATGATAAAGCCTTCATCATCTAGGACAAATATTTAGGGTAAAAATAATCTCTGATTGATGAACTGTTCTCTCCTTTGAGTGTAGAGACAGATCAGGTATGCAGCTATCTTGTCTTGCAGGTGGATGAATCCACCCTGAGAGTCTTGATCAGGATCACAAAGTAAGTCTCTGGTCTGAGTCCTGGTCTCAGGCATGTCCTCAGCTGCCTTGTTCTACCTCTGAACTGTTAAAAGACTCTTTCACATAAATGGGGCTACATGAATTTTAAGTAGGGACTTGACCCATTGTATGCAAAACAGACAGAACATAAATCACAAATAATTATTGTAGCATAAAACGGAGAACCTGTTTAAAATACTGCTGAATCTTGGTTCTGTAGAAGAAATATTACTGAGTCTAAAGCCCTTAGCTGAGAAAAAGTGAAGTAAATCCAGGTTTTGGGAGGTATGAATTATGAGGAAACACTGATCTGATGTTGCTTCTATAAATAAAAACAGCTCATTAATTCTCATTCTCTAATCCACACATTTAAAGAACTCAACAACTCCTTTACCCCTAAGGGTACTCATCCCACTTCTCAGCAGAGTTTTAATTTATGTTAGTAACAAGATCTCATATTTCTAGGAATTCATTACTTTTAAAAAACCTATTACACTATTTTATTGGCAGGCTAGAAGATATTATCATAAATAATTGAAACTCGACTACATTTGTTCAGGCATTAACAAACTACATTGGCAAGGCATCACACTGGAGTCTTTTTTTTCAAGCATGTTCTTTCATTCATAGCATAATTTTATGTCTATGGAGTGAGACTCAAAGAAAGGTCTACTGAATCCAGAATATGGGGCTTACAAGCCACCCGTGAATCATTTGTTGTGCACTACACAAGTTTGACAATTAATTGCCAAGCCTTATTAGTTAACAAAGGATGCTGTCACTATCCATAAGAACAAATTCACAGTCTCCTATTATTTAAATGTACAGACATGGGATCATCCAGTGAAGAGTTTGAAACCAAAGTAAGAAAATTAGTAATGTGAGCCTGATGTTAAATAAGGCACAACCTGTCGTGCCATTATTAGCATTCATCAGGCAGAGCTCTTTTATGCAGGGATGATCTGAAGTGTGAAATGCAGAAGGATAATCAATCAGGGGAACAGACCTTCCACATGGACAACAGACAACCACCACCTTCTAGAGTTGTCCTATGGGACGTACTCAATGCAGTGAAGCATATCAGATGATAAAGTATTATGCCATGGCGTCATTGAACTTGTTCTTAAAAAGACTGTGAGGTGTTTTCATGCCCTACAAAGCCTGTTTGGAGGAGGAGAATCCTATCAATATGTGACATGGGTGTACTCATAGATCATCCCCTGGTTTGACAAGAGACTGATTGCTACCAAATAAGGTTGTCCAGAGGCAGCAAGACTTCTCTCACCCAACTTTAGCCAGCTAAAACTGAAGCATCTCATATGAGCTAATTGTCCAGGCTCTCTCCACAGTGACCAGAGGCACCTCCAAACTATGTATTCTCTCTTGAAATAGACGGGATATGACACAGGTGGGACCAAGCTCTACCGGAGATACCTATCTCCCTTCACTGCATAAAGCACCCCAACAGATGGCTGAAACCATTCACCTGAAAAACTGAGGGAAGCAAAAATTAAAAACAGGAGCAACAAACTTGTGCAAGACTGTGTCAACGACTAACAGAATGAGACAGACTACAAACTCTGTCTTAAAAGAGGAGGTAAAACTACCCATGATTTTGAACAAAAAAGAACAGAACTAAACAATGGAAGTTAAGTCTGAGCTGAAATTGCTGTTTATATAAATACATCAGAGCAGCTTAGAGCAGAGGGGGAAAACATTTATTTAACCTAAGGTTCACCATTGGCCCAAGAGCAAATAAGTACCTACTAAGAATGCATAAATTTATGCTGAAGATTAGGAGAAGACTTCTAACCACCAAAGGACCAAGGGTCTGGAACAGCCTTTCAGAGTAGTGAGATACTATTTTTGGAAAGTCATTGCCTGTAAAGAAGCTGCTCTGCTATGTTTATGGTATGCTTTAAGACATTATCATGAAGCATTTAAAACTGCTTGTGAAACCTTTGCTGAAGTATAGGATACACAAATATCAGACAACTATTCTGAAATAGAATATTTCAGAAAAACCTGCTCCAATGTGAGAGTCCATGCATGTGTCAAAAACAACTCCACATTTAATTCTAAGTGTTAGGATAATTTATCACAGAGGTTTAAAACTGGGCTCTTTTTGTTTGGCTGCCAAGTTTCATCACCAGCTTTCCTGAATGTCAGGATCTGACTCTGCATTGTTATCACTGTCACCGAGATCATGAAATTCCCCTTGTGCCCCACTGGTTCCATAGAAAAAGCAAGTGATTGTGGGCACCAGCTTCACAATGGGCAGCCATGCAGTAGAGGCTAACTTCAGCAGCCCAGTGCAAATTAAAAATGGGAGGAGAAGGCTAAAATAGAGCACACTGAACTTCAGCTGTCATTTTGGTATTGTGGCTTTGATATTTTTATTCTTCTGAAAATTACATAGTTACCTGCCAGTGTCAGACATCAGACTGGACTTCAGGCAAGCAAATATACAGCAGTCTAAAGAAGAGATGCGTAAAGAAATAACACTGCAAGACATTTTAAGGGAGAGATTTGAAATCCACTGGGTCTCTGGAAGGGGGTCTTATGTTTGCGAACACTTGGAACAGTCATCTTAATTGGTGATACTTAATAACATACTGCATGGATTCCATTCACTCTGGGAAACGAATGCAATTCTTCGTAGCTTGGTAAGATTTTTGGGGCTGCTGACACCTCCTGCTCTATTATTTGCAAACAGAAAGATTCCAGAGGATCAAAGTCCCTGGGGACATAGATACCCCTACCATTCTCCCTTTTGTAAACAAAAAACGTTAGCTATTGCAATCCACAGTGGATGTTCTTTGTGGGTTTTACACCCACAAAGAGAAGATGGTTACATTTGGAAGATCATGTCTTAAGTTTAAAATATAAGACAACAAATGCAAGGCAGATTAAATAGTGAAGCTACTAACATGGCATAATGGATCATTTTGGTGTAGTATGTTGGGAGGATGCTAACAGCATCATAAAGCACCCAAGCATAATAACAAAAACACTTCGGCTGACGCGGCTCTGAAAAATGCCTTTTTTATGAGAGTATACTTTGCAGAGAAAAAGCCTCAGATTTTCACAACCTGGCTGCAGGCATTAAGTAACAATCAGCTCTCAGAGAAACACGCAGTGATGTATTACGGCATTTGGTCTTTCTGGGGAAGACAAACTGTATCATGATTACATGCAAAATTAATCCTGAAAAACTGCATTAGAATTATCCATGACTTCAAATTTCAAATCTATTTTCTTCCCTCCAGAAAGTACTGTTTAAATGTTGGGTACAAAAATCCCACTGACAAGAACTCCTGAATACAAGGTTCATACAATCCTGGAAAGAAACAATAAAATTGCTTCACCTGTGCTCATTAAATATACAGTGCATAAACTCTGGCTTTGGAAATCTCATCAGCAGGAAGCTTCTTTCTACCTTTCTTCCTTTTTTTTTTCCTGCCCCCTGAGGATTACTGAAATCTCTGCATTAACCACTGAATAATGACAATGTTCTGCAGCCTCGAGCTGTGACTAAGGATTTGGTCACAGAGGCTACAGTGTAGGGAACCTAAAAGATGCCATTAAAAAAATAAATTGTAATAGAAGTGATTTCCTTTCTAAGCAATTAAGCACCTAATCTTGTTTACTGCATGTACTTCTCACTTGCAGCGTGCACTTGGGAAAATCTGGCTATGAGAGACAACCCTGCTGTTTCTGTGATGATCATGTAAAAAGAAAAAAAAGCCCGCCCCAAGTTCAGCAAGGCTCTGTTAAAACTTCTTGCTCTGTAACTCCAGCCACTGCCTCTTAAGTGTTCTGGCTGAAAGCATTCACTTTCCACATTCATCACCACCTGCACTTACATATAGTGCTACATATTAGCCCTTAGGACTCCACAGATGCTGCCACTGAGGGTCAGGCCTTAAGGTTCCAAGGGCACAGACACCATTTTGGTGATGCATACAGTTCCTGGCTTCCTTCTCCTGAGATCTGGGACTGTTCATTCCCACTCCCACTGCATCCTTTCAATTGTGCCAGCACAAACATTTATGCAGCCATGCTAGGAATCAAATAGGGGAATTGATCCAGCTAAAAATAACTCTTTTTCTTCCAAGTCAATTTTCAGTTCCTGATGTGACAGGGTGGTGGAAAGCTGGTGGGCAGCAGCAACAGGATGTGAGACTGGGAGAGCGGAATGCCCCCCTGGCACCTGGTTATGTTGGCTCAAGCTGATCAGAACATAAGGTACAAATTTTCAAGAATTTCCTGTCTGACTATTGAGCTTGCTATTTATTGCACTGGTCTTTCAAGCAATAAATGGCTTGAAAAATAAAAGAATATGAGAACTAGATGCCCATAATATTTTTCCAAAGTGTACTAGGAAGCACAGGCACGGCCCAAGGTCCTTAATTCTTGAAGAAGACGGAAAATACTAAAACATACATTATAATCTGAAGGACACGGGTACAAAATCAGCAGGTGATCTTGCTGATCAGTGCAAAGAAAGGGATAGAAATTATGTCAAAGAAAAGATGTCTTTCACCACTTTGGGAAAGACTGAGGAGAAACAGCAGAAGACCCAAAGTTCCAGGCTGACCAACATGGTATCCAGGCTTCAATTACTTTCCAACAGCTCCCTTCCTTTCACAGAATCACAGAATTAGTAAGGATTGGTTGGAAGGGACCAGTGGGTCATCTGGTGTAAGCTCTGTGCTCAATCAGGATCACCCTTGAGCAAATTGTACTGAATTGTGTCCAGGAAGTTCTTGAATATCTCCAGTGAGGGAGACCCCACAACCTCTCCAGACAATCTGCTCACACACCAGCAAACTAAAGAAAGTCTTCCTTAAATTCAAGGTTGAACTTCCTGTTAATTGATTTCTGCCTATTACCTCTTGTCCCATTGCTCAGCCCCACTGAGAAGAGCCTGGTTCCATCCTCATTTTTCCCTTGGATTATTACACATATTGATGAGGTCCCCTCTCAAGCTTCTTCTACTCAAGGCTGGACAGGCCCAGCTCCCTCAGCCTTTTCTCACAGGAGAGATGCTCCAGCCCCCTAATCACCTCTCTAGCTCTCCACTGGACCTGCTCCAGGAGCTCCCTGTCTCTCTTGTGCTGAGGAGCCCAGAACTGCACACAGCACTCCAGATGTGGCCTCAGCAGGGCTGAGTAGAGAGGCAGGATCACCTCCCTCACCCTGCTGGCAATACTCTTCTTAAAGGACCCGAAGATCCAACCTTCTTGGCCACAAGGACATGCTCATGGACAGCTCGTTGTCATTCTCCAACAGAGCTGCTTGCCAGTAGGTCAGCCTGTCCTGGTGCATGGGGTTATTCCTCCCCAGGTACAGGACCCTGCATTTGCCTTTGCTGAACTCCAGACAGCTGATCTCTGCCCATCTCTCCAATCTGTGGAGGTCCTTCTGAAGGGCCACTCCTCCTGGCTTGGTGTCAGCGAACTTTCTGAAAAGGCATCTACGCATTCACCCAAATTATTGATGAGCAAGTGAAACAATACCAGGCCCAGAATTGAACCTGGGGGGACACCACAAGTGACAGGCCTCCAACTAGATCCTGTGCCCCAGATTATGAGCCTCGGGGATCCACCTCACTGTCCAGGCATCCAGTCCACAATTCCTGAGTTTGCCTATGAAGATGCTGTGAGAGACTGTCTCAAAAACCTTGCTAAAATGGAAGTAGACAATGTCCACTGTTCTCCCCCCCTGCATCCAGGTAGTTGCACAAGGTCCATGAGTAGTGGCTGGTGTGTATTTGTAGCTATGAATCTGGGCTGAAATACTCTTATTACTGGGATGAGTGAGGCAACATTGGTTTGCTAATAGGAACACCAGAAAAATGTGACCAAGAAGAAAGGAGCCTTAAAAAAAGTCTTTCAAAAAAAGTTATAATTTCTTACAAATTATTTTTAAAAAGCAAGTTTTGAAAGCCATTTTTGCTGTCTTTCCCTCTGGGAGCTGCCTTTTTTATTTCACAGTGGGTAGCTGAGTGCATGATGAGGATTAAGGCAGAGCAGATCCAAGTCACATTGGAAACCACTGAGAAATAAGGCTGGTTCATCATTGTTTCAAGGTTAATTTCAAGAATTTTTTCCAATGTTTGAACAAAAATAAACAGATTTTATCCTACTGTTAAATTAATTACAATGTTTTCTTCTTTAAATGATAAACACAGTCTTGGAAATGCTCAGTGGCTCAAAGTCACAACACTAATTTAAAGGACATTGCTCACAGAAAGAAAGTATAATAATGAAAAGGAAAGGTGAACTATTACCTTTGTAGACACATAATACCTATATTTTTAGTGATAAAACTGTTGATAAACTTTTAATTTAACATTTTATTTTCATTGACCTGAGCAACTGTAGATCCAAGTCACATCCATGAAGAGTTAAGATACACAAGGCTAAAGAAAAATAGCCCACTCTAGTCAAAATAATTTCTTTGTAAAAGGAAATGGGGTTGTGCCTATGCACCCAGAAAACAGACAGGTGCCTATCTGGATTTTGGTTACATGAGGAGTGAACCTGGAGAAATCCCACAGGAATCAATGTTATTGTGCTAGCAATAAACAGGTGTGTAAGGGTGTAATTTTAGCCAAAAGGCATACACAGACTCCAGTCTCTCCACCACTCTTTACAGCATCAAAAAGGATATATTAAATAAGTATTGTGATAAGGAATATCTTTATTCTGTAACAAACCCTGCCTTAGAGAGGGAGTTGAAAGCACTCTTGAATTTTAAGCAGCAAGAACTTCAGTAGGAGGTTCTCTCTGGCAACAGTTGAAAAGGCTGAAGAATACATTCAAACAAAAATGCATCAAATTCCAGAAATTTGACAAGACCAGATTATGAAGCTGAACAGGGTTGTTTAAAGCAGCTGGCAACTCTCTAATTTATTTCACCTGTCCTTTTTATATTGCCAGGGAGAGCCTGCCCCACAAGTGAGAACCAAGCCACATCACTGCATGCCTGATATCATGCCAGCTCTCCTGAATAGGAAAAAAAAAAAGTCTATTATGTTTAATTGCCAGGTGTCAAGCAGGCTCATTACAGTGCACAGAAAGCTCTCTGTGCAACAGATCAGCCTGAAGAGGCTTATCTTTGTGGCTGCTGTCTATACAGTCATAATTAAATAAAAGCAGATGGAGGAGCCACTAAATAATTGTGACTGCAAGATAAATAAAATGCTGGGAAAGTAACTTCAGAAGTATAATTTAAGCATCTTACATAAATAAAAAGTATCAGCATCCTCTGTGATATGTTTTCACACTGAGGTAGTTCAGAAAATTAAAATAATCAAGAAAACAATGAAGTATTAAACTAAAAATATTAAATATGTGTGACACACACATAATAGGAAACAGGTACAAAGTCATTCTGACTCACTCTTCCCAAAGACAAATGCAAATTTTCTCAGTGTCCTTTGCTAATGCATGTGCCAATTAATCTTGCAATCACATTATCAAAAAACATTGCCGTTTGGCACTTTTTCTTATTTCATAGAACATAGAAGAACCGCCCCTGTTCTTTACAGCCACAGCTCCATAGAGATCCAGTCACTGGGACATGCCAGAGGGTCACTTTAGCTGTGCTAGATCTTGCCTGAAGGCCCAGCTATACAGGATTTCCTGGAGTTTTTGCAGTGAGGTGTATTGATGCCTGGGTCCTTCTTCAGCCATCAGATGTAGACCCCAAGTCACTGTGCTGCTCATTGTATCAACAGTGTCCCACTCCTATAAACAGTAAATTTTCCATCAACCTCCAAGCACTGATTTCATACCAAGTGCCCCAGGTGCAAACACAAAGGCACAACAATGGATCACGCTGCCATGCTCTTCACACAACAAACTCGTGCATGGTGCAGGGGATGCCAGACTGGCTGTGGGCAGCTGTGCTTTCCTGCTGCCCCCCAAAATGATATATTACTGATATAAGCTCCCGTATCTCACTGTGAGTGAGAAACAGATTTTCTCAAAAAGAGTGAGATACAGGGGCATGTATCAGTAAGAGTGCTCACTCTTGGCTGAGGTGCCCAGCTGAGAGTCCCTTCTGGAATCAGAAGATAAAAAAGAAAAACTTCTCACATTCCTGCAGCCTCAAAGTTAAAATGCAGGAAGACAGTGTGTATAAGGGGAGTTTTTGTGCAATGATTTGCAGCTGTGTTCCCCTAATACAGCTATATGTAAAGATTAGTTAAGAACATGAGGGTTTGAAGTAAGTGCAGTGCCAACCCAAAAAGCATGTTCGGTCCACCACTGGTTTTAAATGTTTCTTTCTTTGTAAATATGATGTTGTGTAGCCTGTGCAAAGTATTGTTTGTTCAGTGCAAAGTGATCTGCAGAGCTATTAATTGCTCCTGTGAAAGATCCAGTTACAAAGTGGGAAAAATACCCGAACAAAGCTTTTGAAAGAATATATAATCCACATTGCTTTAACCCTTTAAATGCATATCTGCATAACAGAATAAAAGTGCAGGTATTGTATATTTCACACACACATAAGATTATCATTTAATGGATCTATGAGCTCTTTGATCCAAAATCTCCTTTCTGATCTGTGTGGCAGACCTATTCCTTGCTTGCATGTTTACTTGCTTTTCTGGCCAGAAGTTTACAGGACTATTGTTCTTTGTACACAGGGAAAATAAAATGACCTTAAAAAACTCACACATACCAAAGCAGCTCAAACCTACAAATACATAAATAGAAAATGTTTTATTTTCTAAAATGGTCTCTCAGTGGGCGTGATCCAAGACCACAAAAGGTGTCATAGACTCTTGTTTCATCACCCACAAAAGGTAACTAAGCATAGCAAGCTCAGCCATGCTTTTCAGCAATCTAGGGAGTAAACCAGACAGGAAAGGTCGAAAACCAGTCCTCTAAACAAGCATATATAATCTTTGTACATAAAAGAAGCTATGACCTCTTTTGAACCATGGGATAGTATTCATTATTGCAGAAAAGCTTGACAAAGGAAAGAAAATTAGCTGTGTCTTTCAGTTAGGACATGCCTTCTGCACAGTTGGACCACACAAAGCCATTTAATTATGGAAGCAAGGAGCTCAACAGGGTAAATTGCCTGGAGAAACAGTCTTGTGACCAACACTGCACAGTCACCATCAGCTCGGACTGCACACAGTATAAATTCCCATCTGCCTCAAAAATGCCAGGCAGATAATCCTGTAGTCATAAACTACTGTAAGGAAGTAACACATGACAGCTGGGTCAGTGGCTATGCTTGAACCTAAGACTTGGAAGGCCTCTATTCAACACCTCTGTAAATATAACCTTCAATAAGTTTGTAGCCTCCAAAGTGTAAAAGGAAAAATATTCCTTGCATCTGTGCTGAGGCACTGTGAAGATAAAGATTTTCCAGAAAGATACTTTTATAACTTATAATATAGAATTCTGTCAATCAGCTTTGCTAGAGATGACATCAAACTGTGTACTCAAATAGTAAGGAAAAAAAAACTTATGCAGTCTTAATCCCCCTCAAATCTTTCCTATTTTTCTATCCTATTTCACTCCTCATATCCGTCTCACAGACTGATTAGCATCATTAGAGATGCACCTGTCTTCTTAGTTTTACTTGTGAGCATTTGAAGACAGGCTGCAATGAAAAATCTGATTGCAATGAAAAATCTTGTGAATTCACATTCAAAATTGCTGAAACCATAGTCCTGTGGCAACAGTTACTTCCCATTTTCATTTATCCACTGTTCAAGATCTCTGAAAACCACAATACCAGTCCCTTTGGTTTACAGCAATCCCATTCTATTTTCAAAGTGGACTTACATACCCAGTCTGGAAACAGCACCTCTCATCACTTCTGTATGACAGAAGACTCCATTTTCCTTGTGTCCTTGTGTCTTTAGAGTTAAAGAAAAATCTCTGATATTTTAAAGAGAATCGAAGTAGCCTGGATTTAAATGGGAACAACCACTACCATGATGACAAAGGAATGCTTGCTGGATATGGCATAAGGTATTTCAAAAAGTGTCCTGGGAAAAGAGAGGGAAAATGTGAAGAGAAATCAAAGAGATTTCATGCAAGAGACATGAATGGTTTCCAGATGTTAGATCCAAGTCACTGTGTCAACGGATCAGTACATGGGGTCACCATGTACTCAATTCAGAGGTGAGTGAAAGTAGTGGAGGCTGTTATGCTCTTGCCAAAATCTAAATTAAGACAATTTTCACAACGAGCAAGCAGAAAAATATAAAAAAGTTAGGGGGGCAGAAACTAATAAAGTCCAACCCCTTTTCAGCCCAAATTTCATCCTCTTCTGGGTCTTCTCTAGCTTTGGCTTTAGTGTTTGCAGTGGCAGCTGATTCTGTGCAGATTCTCTTTATTATTTAGTTTTGCCCTGTTCACTGGGTGTCTTTTTCCAGAACAAAAGTATGGCACAAGATTTGTAGTTTCAAAACTAATCAAACAATTAGCTCATGCTTCCTCTGCACCTAAAAATGATGGCCAGCTTCACCACAGACAGACGGGCTACACAATCCTTCTGTTGGGAAACAGAGACGCCCATCTACAGACACAGAATCCATCACATCTTCCTACAGATACTAGGTTCTATTAAAGCAAAACTGCTAATCTCTCATTTAGGGTTCTATTTTATGGAACATATAAAAAGCATGATTTCTGAAAAGGCATGCTACTTGATCTGATGCTTTTCAAACTGGATCCTAACAGCTTTCACTGAGGCTGAATTAACGTCTTTTGAAATTTGTAAAGATTATCGCTGACCTATTTAAAACTAAGACAAACAAAACTAATGGGGGAAAAAAATTCATTCTGCTGTCTTATTTTTACTACAAAGACAGACAGTCATACAGCCTAAAATCATAACCAGGTATAAATTTTGACCATTCTCATGAGAGCCACTGAGATGAAAGCATTTGCTTGCTTTGCTGGCTGAGCTTCATTGGCTGAAAAACACTTGACTGGGTACATTTAAAAATGCTGCTTATCTGAACTGTTTCAAGAGATTAGTTTGCATATTTAATATGTTAATGTTTCACAAGTAAGAAGATTTGCAGTGACTTATTACAGGACATATAACTTGGCAGAGCCCTGAGTCATTTAAGCTGGCACCTTAGTCACCAAATGCCAGCTACACTATCAGACACCACCTCAGAGTCTGTCCATGGCAGTAAGCCAGTTTCGCAGATCCCCTTCCAAAATCCAGTTTAGAGTCTGTCTTTCAGCAGGATATTTCCCAGTGGTTTATATTTTCACTGTCACTAACATGTCAGTAAGAGTGCATATCTATTGAGCTCTGACTAATATTGCCTTGACACTACTAAAATGCCAAGTATAACTTTAACTGAGGTTCTGAAATGTTAATCAGTTTTGAAATATCCATAGATTGCATATATATCAAGGCCTGTAAATACTCAGAGATATCTGTCAGGATCCACATGGCATTGGCAGTCTTGTTTCTCTCTAGGCCCACAGGGTCAAGTGATCATCAGCACTGATAACTAAAAATATCATCTTTAAACAAAAGGACATGGCCTTCTATTAAAGTCTTCTATGATAAAAAATATGAAGATATGACTCTTCTAAGATATACATTAATTTGCATTCTCAAATAATATTTTGATTATTTACTTTTTCAGACCTGCCACTGGCCACACTGGTAAAAAAAAAAAAAAAAAAAAAAATCTGTCTAAATATTGATGTCCAAAAAAGGAAAAAAAAAAATCACAGAATAACAACTCTTTCCTGAGCTGGAAAGAACCCACAAGGATAACTGAGTCCCTCTTAAGTGAATGGCCTGTACACAGATCAAAAATCCTGTGTCTTGGATCGCTGCATAATTAGGTCATAATTATAAAGTGATTTCTGTGGTTTAAACCTCTACCATTATGTTAGGTATAAAATTTATAGGAATCTCCAGATTTCAAGATATAAAATACTCATTAATTTTGGGGAAGAGGTAGAAACTTCCCCAAGAGCAATTTTATTGCTGAACAGTCTGCTATACTGTATTAGGTCTGCTACTTACACTGGAGCATTTTGTGCAGGAAACACCAAGATTCTGTACTTCAAGCCCTCATGTTAAGACAGAGAATAATCTGAATTCTTATATTCAGCTTAGTAGGAAAAGAAAGCTCACAGAAACTATGAGCTATGCCTTCTTCTATAAGCCCACCAACCAAAGTACTCAGCGGACATGGAAAAAACAAAATGAGTTTTCAGTGTGTAGCCAGAGTTCATGCAGTGAAAACAGTGCTCTGAAAGACCATTCCCAGAAGGGTGAGGCCATCTTTTCCAGCCAGGTCCAAGTCAGGGCTGATTTCAATGGCACCGTGACAATTTGCACTGGCTGAGTACCTGGCTCACCGTTCAGAAGTGGCAGCTGGAGCACACAGCTCTTGCAGCAGCCACTGCCCTTCACAGACATGACGGGTGCCTGGAGTCATTTGCTTTCTTGGCACTGCTAAGCCATCTCCTTCTCATGGAACCCAAGATGATGGCTGAGATGTAAACTACAGCCTGCCTATCCACCAAAAAGATGTGCCAGTGCATGCAGAGGACTGACCAGCCCATCACGTGGGGAACCTCCAAGGAAGGCGTGTGCCTTGAGGAAAATTCCTGGCAGATATTCTCCCACCAGAAATTACACAGCACAAAGTTCTCTCCTGCAAAGAAGGTGGGGAACTGTCCATAACCTCCAGCTTTTCTGAGATGTTCAAGAAAAAACTGATTTGTTTCAGGATGCTCAATTCTGTGTACATTTGAAAACTACAAGGGCACTGTGGAGACCTTAGGGTAGAGGAAAACAAGACATTCCACTAGTAAAACTGAAAGGACAAGAGCCAACACCTTCTAAAGGGCATAAGGAAAAATTTCATCAATTGGAAGTCTCATTCTGAAAATAATTTATGGTCTCCCAAGCTTGGCTGCCCTTGTCTTGGCAGCAAGGCACAGATCTGTTGGTCTCTGAGTCACCTCAGAATGCAGAGCTCACTTTTAAGAACTTTTAAGTTTCAATTTTAATTAATTTTTAATTAGGTACTTTTTAAAATTTTATTGAGAAACCATAACACATATTTTTGGAAGTTCAGATTTGACAGAATGAAAAAGGGTTGCAGAAGGGTTGGCACTCTGCAAATAAAGACCTTTTAGAGTGCACCTGAAAACCACTTACACTTTGGCAAAACCACTTACAGTTGTACAAATTTGCCCAATATCTGTGTAGAGAAAATGTTGCTCTGCACTCTGGACAAGAGATGCCAGGCCTGTGCTGGGGTGCTTGTCTTGCCTCATCCCACCTACCAAAGACTGAGCACCTTACACTAAAAGGAAAACAGCTGCATATGCTGTTTGTGTTCCTGTGTTCATTTACACATACACACTTTCCAACCAAACCAACCTCCTCATCTGTTTTTGATAAGGAAACTCACACAGACTTGCTAAGCCCTCTGGGTTGCAGGCTTGTATAACAACCTTGGGTTGTCAATCCAGCAACAGTCCACTAGGTCTGCTTTTAAAATGAAGCTGTGATTAGCTTGAAGGAAATAAAATTTGCCTCTTACAGCAGGCTCTTTAACTGCACTTTCGACTGTCTTCAATGATACAGAAAGGGAAGCAGCTCCTTTTTGCTGTCATATGTGAAAAACGCTTGCAAGCTGACCTGGCTTCTCATATATTACTTTTGTACAGAGATTTGCAACAGTGTCTGAATTGTCTTCTCCCACCTGCTCTGCCAAATTATTATGGTACAAGCACTTCGGGGAAAAAAAAAAAAAAAAAGCACAATTGCTTGAAATTACACTAGAGTCAAATGTTGATAAAAAGGTGTCACAGAGGGAATGAAAACTAACTGCTGTGAAATTTAATGAAACCCACTGTGTGCCAAGGGCACAGGCAGCCAAATTGAATTTTAAAAAGTGCCAAGCAGAGAAGCTTGTAATCAGACTAGCCACTATGTTAGATGAGATAAGCAGAATGACTTTTTTCTATCACTAGATCAAAACAGACTGCAATTCTTATGCATGAGATGAAAAGTTACAATATTTATCTTCCCAGCTTCCTGTGTTCTTAGCACCGGATCTCTGGCTTAGTGGCATGAAATGGAATTTGCCATCTCCGGTGTAAGGCTTGTCCCAGCCCTCGCACAGTTCTTTCCTGACAGTTTTTATTGCAAATTGTTATAGAAAAGAGGAACAAGCTAATCAGGGTTGTTAATGGCTCAGCATAAACTATCTTCAGCCGTGGTGTCCTCTTCCACAGCCTGGGCAACGAATTGAAGTCAATAGAGGAGAATAGGAAATAGAAGATGATGCCAGCATAGGAGAACAACTCTGTTCAACAGTGCTCACACAGAGAACAGTTGCCAAAGCATCACTCCACTGCAGCCTGTTAAGGAATCATTTTACTCCTTAATTATAACAGCATTATTTTGAAATTGTGCTAAGAAAAGCTTCATCTCACACACAGAACTTCTTGCATTCATTGTGGGAGTAAAACCTCAAACTCTGGTTAAGGACATGGGACAAAAAGGCTTTGCAGCCCATCTTTGTTGGAAACAGCTTCAGTATATTCATTACTTCAGTTGTTCAGGGAGTTATCAGTACTCTTAGCTCTGGGCCACAGAGAGGCTCAGTCTGCACATTTACCTCACTGATGAGTTTCAACATTGCAACGTGCCAGATCTTGTAGCCTGGCCCAAATGGCCAGATTCTCCATTTAATGGTCTGATGGTGGAGCTGGAATACTTTCTGGAGAAGAGAGGAGATTTCTAGTACTGAACAAAGCTCTCCAAAGCCAGCCATTGTATTTCTTATAAAAAGATTTCTCATAAAAATGCCCTGACTTTTATCACGACCTCTTGATTTTGCAGAATGTGCCTGTAATGGTTTCAGAGCTTGTCTTGGCTGTAAAGAGTTTTATGCCAGTATTTAGTGCCATTCATCATGTTTTCACTGCTGTGCCAGAAAAAGAACTTGAAAACTAACAGAATTCCTTGAAATCTAAAACACACTATAGCACAGAAGCCTTGAGTTTCCTATTTTCTTGTGCATAAACCCATGCCACATCTGAAGTACCCTCTGCAAGTCAGCAGTACCAGAGAATCCATCTGTCTGGAGGTATGGCAAATGGAACTTTACGAGGTGAAGCTCCTCTCCTCTCACAGCCCTCTCCGTTCCCACTTCCCCTGCTTCCCTATCCACACATACCCCTGCCTCTGACTGCTCCCTCCTCTGCCCATACCTTTCTGAGGATGCAGTTGAAGCAAAAGAGCTTTTAGGGGGATAATGGCCATCTGAACTTTACCCCTTAAAGTAATACATTTGTCATTTGTTACTAAGCCAATATTTAGAGGTCTCCTTTTACTTACTCCTGCACAAAGCACACAATAAATGAGTCAGCATCAGTTCTTACCATGTTAAAAATGAAATTCACCCAAATCCCCCTCAATTTCCCCATTTGACTTTGTTTCAGTTAGGACTTCTTTGGAGCAGTGACTGCCCCTGCCTTTTCCCCTATTACAATGGACTTCAAAAGTTTCCTACATTGTAACAACCATAACAAAAGCAACATGGTACACCTGGGAATGTTTGTACAAATTTGCCAGACAGTTTGTACTAATCTCCAAATGACATTCAAAGCTCATAGTAATGTAGCAGCACCTGAGCCAAGTCAGAGCAAATTTTGAAACAAATAAATTTTCTCTCACAGATACACTCACAAAAGTCCCTCAAAATCACTCTAACCTGGTTTCTATAAATTCCCCAAACAAACCACTTTTTAGTACATCCTAGTAACCATTCCCAGTGACTGGCATACAGCTGTATTGTGCCTGACCTGAATGACTTGTGATGCTTTGAATATCAAGTTTGTTCTCAGTTAAAAAAAAAAAATTATAAGTATTCATAAATAGGCTTTCATTTGGCTGCAGACTTGGACAAAAACCTGAACTTGTGAAGAAATCAGGCAGTGCACTCCTCAGAAGTTGTAATGCCATTCTTATACATCATTATGTTAGCAGTTTTCATATCCTTTCACAGGGTGCTGTATTTCAAAAGCAGCTTCTGTTATTCCAGATTGACTATTTATGGCTTTATCTCAATACTTTCTCCAACTCCACATTGCTTTGCATTTATTAAAAAACTGTTCTTCTCAAAGTAACAATACCAATTTATATTACAAAGGCATCTTTATTGGGAAACAATGCAAGAGAACTGAACTGTCAGACTGCAAAAGAAAAGGTCAAATCTTTACATTACTACAAAAACTATATAGTGTTTATCAGAATTCTGTATTTTCTGCTTAATTCTCTCTGAAGCTCTTTAGATTCTGCTACAAGATAAAATAACAATGATTTCTAATAAGTAATTGTTTAAGTTTTCTTTCATTATAATTTTTCTTCATATTCCTACAAACTACTTCCAAGCTTATATAAAAGTCTGCTTGTTATTCTAGTAAAGAATTGTACCTGCAAATCAATTCAAAGTGGTCAGTCCTCATGAAAGATTGGGGCTTATCAGGCTTATGCAAGAAACTATGGACTCAGCTCACAGTACAGCAGTCTTCTCCAGAAAGAGTTTTGTTCTAAGGTGTTAGTCATGATGCAATTAATATTCCATACCTGGGTAATTAGGCAAACTCTGGTATCCCAAGAAGGTCTCTACACTGCCACACAGCAGCAACCTCCTCCAAATCCCTCTAGTCACAATAAGTAGCAATGGTGCTAAGCTCCAGATCCTCCCTTCCCCAGAGTTTTATTGTGGAACACTGCTGTTGATTTCAACAAGTCAGTCTGGAGGGGAAAACAAGTCTGCCTCTTCTCAGATGCACCTGTGACATCAGGGGACTGACAGTGGAACAAACAACACGAAGGAGATCTCATCAAGCCTAGTGCATCAGCCTTTTCACCAGCATTGTCAGGGTGCAGTGACCATGTCCAATTTTTCATGCCTGAGAAGATACAGGACAGCTTCTAGAAGGGATCTGTCAAATGCAATATTGCTGCTCTGACCTGTGATGTCTTGTGGTGGCAGAGTCATCCCAAAAACAAGGAAAGAATCCTTTCTTGGTTCTCTGTGACTTAAGGCCGTCTTCTTATGATCTGAATGCCACTTAGGACCTCGCACTTGTGCAGCATAAAAAGCTTAACAGCACTGAAGTCAGCATAGGTGTTCCACAGAGCCAAAGGAAATCCTTGAGCATGGAGCCAGCCACAACCTAAGCAGCTGTGGTTGGAGTTCTGGTTGTACAAATACATCCTGTGTTTCTTAATTACACCACACTCCTTCCTAACTGCTGGAATCAATACATTGGCTGCTTTCGAGTTCTACACCTCACTTCCTTGAAATGACGAAGTTTGAAAACTGCCTTATTTTACTTTGTGAAGCCAAAGCTAAAGTCCTTAGAAGGTAAAAATGTGTATTGGAGAAGTAAAAGGATATGAGCAAGGAAAGGAAAATACATGTTGAATACTGTGAAAAAAATACCATGTGGAATGCATAGTAAGCTGAGTTTCCTAAGAGAAATGAGAAAAAAAAATACAAATTACATAGACATTTAACACCAGACTGGACACAATCCTGGAAAATATACCATTGGGAACAATTCTGTCCCATCTGTAGGGCATATGACTTCATTCACACTGGAAAATATTGAAACATTTTAATGCTTAAATGCAGTTCCCAGCAATGTTCAAATATACATTGAAATATCCCAGGAAGCAGAAGGAGCTAGAGCTTTCAACATAGAAACAAAATTGCTAACTCCAACTCAGATTCTTCTCTAATCAACACAAATGGAAAGGATCTGAAATGAAGTACCTCTGAATTTACTCTGACTCCACAACAGCAAAACAGATTATCTGGTCCCCTGCCTCACATTTCCTGAAGTTTCATTAGGTTATGCAAGCAAAACCTTTTGAAATGAAAAGCGTCACAGAAGTGCTCAGCACCATTGTTTCTTTCTAATAAAAGAAGGGATAAAAAAGCAGGAAGACTGAACTTCATTCTGCAGATAAATAAAACAGCACTCTGGGAATTCTTTAGATCAAAAATTCTGTTCTTAATGCAAAATTATGCTTAAATGCAACACAGCTGCAGCAGTATTCAAAACATCACTTTTATATTCAACATTAATAAGACAACAAGAGAAGTAAAGAGATTCTTCCCAGTATTGTAGCAACTTTTTTTTTTTTTAAATACATCAGCATTTCCATTTTAAATGTGCTTCCTAAGCACCTAAAATCTTACTTGCAGAATGTGCTCCAGGCTGAAACTCTGCATGGGGCTTTTTCTTCCTCTGTATTTAGTCAAAATTTATATTAGGATTAAATATAATTTAAAAAAAAAACCCAACAAAATGAATATGTATTCAAAACAAGTCTGTATAAACAAGTTAATTCACTGGGGTAGCTCTTCAAGAAGAAAGTCATCATGAGAACCACACCCCTTTTAGACTAATGTCAAATCCAATAATCCTAGAATAGAAATTGTGATGTAATTTGTACTAAGTGTCACTGACTTCAAAGAACACACAGGAATTTGCAGCCGGTAAGGGCCCTGATGCTTTCTTAAGGAAGATTTTGAAACACCAGAAGAGTTATCTGAAGTGGTTGAGAACATAATCAAAAAACTAAGACAGCTAAGTATGAAGGCTACTCTCCACATCATTTGTCTTCTTCAAGTTACATCTCCTGTGTTTCAGCAGCATTGCAACCCCTTCCCTCTCTGCACTGCTTGTGACTTTGGTGCAGGGATGGCCTCAGAGCAACTGATTCTGCACCTTAGGATCAGTAATGTTTACTACTGATTCTTCCTTTCTAACCTGTTTGGTTAAAATTGTTGGTGCTTCTTAAACAGCAAACTTCACTAACCAGGTCTCACAAGGAAAATCTCATAAGGAAAAATCTCAAAAAAAAAAAAAAAGTGCTTTTAGATCCGTCAGGGCAGCAGCCTTTAGCAAGGCTGCAGTGGGAACTCTTGTGACCAAGGTGAAGGCAAGCATGCAAAACAGTATCATCTCTTGAAAATGTACAGGATCTAAGTCTGCAGCTTTCTTTACCTCTTTCAGGTAAGTATCTGCTAGCTTGGAATCCCTATCAGCCAGACCTGATGGCCCATGCATTCAGGAAAGATTTGAGTAGTACAAGTCTCTATCTAACTAAGAGAGTAGGAATCTAAGTAATGTCCTCTATAAACTGACAGAGGACATACATTGCATTGGCTCATATATTACATTCAGGCTTTAATCCTGAATTTGACTTATATTTCAACTCCTATCTAAATACAGCAGAGAGAGAGCTGGCTTATCTTCAATAAAACATATGCTACAAAATCTTTTAGATAATTTCACTGTCTAAATCCCCTTGTCCTGAACATCTTCCCAAACAGTAACATTTCCCTGTCTTACTTATTCTGGACTCCAAATCTAAATCCAAGAATTTGACTCCATGCTGTACCACAGTATGTGAAGGTACCTTGTAGTGTTGGAAGGCAAAGACTGAGCATAGGCACAAGCAGTCAGAGGATTCAGTTTAGCGAGTCAAAGTTTAGCTGAAAAGGGATGAAGCTGCAAAAATATACGCTGCATTTAATCCTTTGGCAGATGGCTAGAGAAAACTGGAGAAAAAACTAGTGTGAAACACACCAGCTACAAAACAGTTTCTATACAGGTTGTTCTGGTAAAGAAACCACAACAAAGCACATCTTAAATGGATTAAAAGTAACCTAAGTGTTGGCTCTTAAAAGAAAAAAAAAAGACAAAATATTCCTTGAGAAAGCATAATTTAGCAATGATATATTCTTGGTGCTACATTTTTAACATTTGCATTAATGATCTGGAAGAAAAGCAGAGTGATTCACCACTGGAACAACTTATGGAGATCAGGCTTTTCTTGAACTTAATTAAATTCAGACTAGAAGTTTTTTTTCTCAGAGATACACACCAGTTCAAACTGAAATTATATGAAAGCTGTCCTATTACCCATGCTACTGCAGACCTCAGACTAAGTCACAGTGTTCTCTGCTGACTTTATTATTGTTGAATCAATGAGCCTATGACATGACACACAATCACTCACTAGCAACTTTTAACAGAGTTGCTTTGTTTTCTCTTCTTCTGTTACCTTGGTGAGGGTCCTTGTCCTATCATCTGCCTCTCCTGTAGTGTCTGCATGTGCACACATACGCTGGGGTGGTACCCAGTCTGCAGCTTGTCTTTGTCTAGGATGAGGATTGCCCTGTCGTGTGTTTACAGGAGCACAACTCACAGGAGCAAAACTCACTGAAGTTTTGCATCCAACAAGAGGAAGGTGTGACAAAACAGCCCTGAACAGCTAACTTGCAAGTGAAGAAGAGGTCTTGGTGTTTGACAGAAGCAATGACCCTCCCTTGCCTCTCCCCAGATGTTCAGCCTTTAAAAAAATATTTTAAGGCTGAAAAGGAAGAAAGAACTAAAAGGCCAGTTTTGCTGCTTCTTTTTTTCTTTTTTTTTTTTTTTTTTAATGTCTTTTTCTTTTCAGGTACAAATTGCAGGAAGAGATGGCAAGAATATGTATATATGGGGGAAAGGATGAAATTGCTTGGGAGAACCACAAAAGAGTCTGGGGTCACTGTTTTCTTGATAGAAGTTTCTTGATCATCTCAGACCTTCCCTGTTCCTGCAAGGCTTTTCTCAGTTACATTTCTTCCCTACAGGCAGAAAATTACGCTGATCTTAGTCTTCCAGGCAGAAAGCAGAAAGCCTCACTTGAGCTGTCAGATGAAATAATGGTTACTGGTCAGTGCCTTTTTTTCCAGCTGCACAAAAACCTTTCCCAGAATTTCTAATTCCTGTAGTCAACTGGAACTACTCTTCCCAAAGCCCCTTTTTTAGCCAGCCTCAGAACCAAGACTGTTTGGTTCCCCTTGAACCCCGGAGCTGTCTTTAACTGCCAGCCACACTTCTTGAAACACAACTTCCAGTGCCTCCACCTCTCCCAAGAACCGATTCTTACAAATTTTTTAACTGTTTCCCAAAGAAAATCTCTTCAGGGAGAGCTTCTTTACATGACCCCACAAGGCGATGACCTAGTGTTCTTTCCTCCTCTGTCCCTTATATTTTAGTATCATGTCACCTGCGAAGTCATATTCAGCCATTAATATGCAAACAACTTGCAAATTTCATTTGGATCTGTCTCCTTAAAATCTTTCCTTAAAATCTTTCCTTAAAATCACAAAAGCTTGCTGTGAGATTTCATCACATATAACACAGAACCAAAACATCACCCCACTCTCAACATTCTCCATATTTTGAGGGATCAGTCCTTATTTTTCTGCCCTCTGCACCCAGCAAACTCTTGCTCTGAGCACCTTACAGGTTATGGAAACTATTATGGCCTCTATTGGCACAGAACAGTTGAAGAAGGATTCTCCAGCAATTTCATGGAGTGCTGACTGTTTTTCATATGGTCACATTTTATTTTCTGAGACAAAAACAGAAGTTATTAGAAACTGAGTCCTCTTTTTCTCAAATCTGTTCCAAGAGCTCTCCAGATCTTCTAACCAACAATTTCAAGGACCATAGTTTTGGGAGTTTCAGCATTTCCATGAGACATAAGGGAAACAAAACAGAGAAATAAGGAGAGGAAGAGTAGATACTGCTTTGCTCATTTAGTGAAGGGAGTAGCAAAACTTTTGCTCTGTTAGAGTGCAATCAGTGAGTACTAAAGATGACAGTAAACATGGCAGCCACATGGCTACCCCATAATCATGGGAAGGGTTCACTTCTTACATGGCACTTAGAATCAGGGCCATAGTGTCAGGTTCAGAGAGCTGTTTCAGCCAGCAGATCGTACCATGTTCTCTTTTGGATCTATACTCTGAGTTTGGTTTAGCTGTTCTACACAGAAAAAGGGAGTTCTGAACTAGTGAAGATTTCATTCCTGCATGCTGACCACATTAATGAAAAGCTTCACCTTGCCAGCATAATACTCTTTAAATTGACCATCCTTGCAGTACTTGTGCCTTTTGATCCACTGCCTCTCATAAAACTGGCTAACCTTTAAGTTCATTATGTTCTGAAAAATATTGCTATGTTCTCAAAAATCATTGCTCTGCATTTAAGGATTCACAAAATTAGTATGTCATGTCTGAGCTACCTACCTTCAAATTTCTAGTTTCTCCGTTTAAGTGGAATTGAATTGCCACAGCACAATGAGAAGAAGATCAATAATTACAGACTCCAATTTGCCATAGATTTGTTAAACTCCACTCCCTGCTGTCATATCCTCAATAGTTATGGTCAAAGCTACATCCTCGCAATCTGTTCTAGCTACGTTGCATGTGCTTCCAAACACACAAAGGAAACCAGCTGGAAACACTATACTTAATGTTTCAGTGAAGACTGTATCCATCTATATGTCTGTGCCCTCAAGAGGTTACAGAGAGTGTAACTCTCACCTCAGCTGTCATTTCTTTGAAGCAGTCCAAGGGAGATGTCCAGGAAGCATGGTCTGAGAGACCACTGCAGCAGTTTGCCAGCTGTGGACTGCAGACCACTGATGTCCACAGAAAAGGCTGGCCTTGGGGAGTTGGTCACTTCTTGTCACCCACCACCAAAATGCCTTAGAAAAAGCCAAAAGTGTTGTTTTTCATACAAGCAATTGCTGTAATGGCTACAGAGCTGCCATGTGATCATGTATGGGACAGGAAGCAGTTCCCACAATTGCAAATGGGAGGAAAACTCTATGATGCAATCTTTCTAGTAGAAGCAGAAACTCGACACCTTTCATCCCAGAGTCACCTCAAAATACATGTATACTGTGTAGACAGGATCATCTGAAATAGCAAATACAGACTAAGTACATAGGATCAAGCAATATCCAAAGAACCCTTCTGACTCTGCCTAGATATAAAATTTCTTGCATATTCTGCCATTCAATTTTTATCAGAAGAGCAGATTTATGGTAAAAGCACTCATGAATAATTCACTCCCTTGAGCTGCCACATGCAACTTGGGGAAATCCCAGCTATAAAACCTTGGCACCATTTAGCTAGCACAAGCTGCACTACTTTTTTACAGGTGTTATTCTACTGACCTACTTGGAGTTATTCCTCCTTCACAGTGCTGGAAGAAAAGGATCAGGCTGTTCGCTTACCACCTCTGGTAGGCAAACTTCTCTGCCACGTCTTCATGGCAGTAAAAATGCTTCTAGTGTTGGACTAAATTTTAGCTTTGGCTCACCACAGCCTCAGTGGCTTGTACATCTCCCCTGCTCTTGGGCCTCCCATAATAATCCATTATCCGTTGGCTTACATCCTCCTCAAGTCCATATTTTTAAATCATATTGAGAAACTTCCTTGGGTCCTAAACAAAAGGAACACAAGTAAAGCCATAAACTAGCTACACTGAACCTGTCTTTATGCTGGTTTCTAACTTTAAGAGAAATATGGTTTATTCCAACACTCATCCTCTGCCACTGGAGCAAGAGCCTCAGCATGGTATGGGTGCAGATGCCTCAGACAAAAAGTGGAACTGTTTAGCCATCTCCCTGTACTAACGCAGAGGATGAATTTATAGCATCACTCAGTGGCTGCTTATTTTCCTAGGCTTTTCCTCATATAAATAAAGCTAAGTGGTAGTTATTCTTCACTATTTAAAAAAAAAAAAAAAAAAAAAAAAAAAAAAAAAAAAAAAAAAAAAAAGTCTTTATAAGGGTTTTATCTCATTGGATCCCTAAGTGGAGACCAACTAAAATGACAATGACTGCACTGCCACCAAGCCACATTCAAACCCCACATCATGGTATACAGCTACACCTACAACTGCATTACAGGGAACAAAGAGCTGGCATTCCCTGTTTGTAAATAACGTGAACAGCTCATGGCTATCTTGACATAAAACAAGATAGTAACTATAGTGCCTAAGTTAGACATCTGGGTAAATGTAGTCATGTCATTTAAACAACTTACACTGATTTATAGCAGCTAAGGATCTGATGAGGGATGTAAGAAACTCCTCTTTACCCTAATATGTCCCTTCAGTTTATCCAAATTACAGGCTTTCACCACCTGGCCTCTCCCTTGTGCCCCCACAGTTAGGTTTTAAGCAGCTTAAGAAATGATTGTCCTCACTTTGGTCTTTTACACAATTCCAGCAGTGCTGAATGAAATGCGAGACAACCATAAAAGCGAGTAGAGGGGAAAATCAGACATGCTGCGTAACTAATTTCTCAACTGTAAGCAAAGTTGTTGGCAATTTTCATTTCATATCACAGGTTCACATTTCTTTGAATTGCCACCTACTGAGAACAAGCAATACCTGCTCATGCCCTTCCAGGCAGGAGGGGATGCTGCCTGGTCGGCTTGGACAAGCTCCAGGGGTTGCCACGTTGTGCTCTGAAGGAACCTCTCACCTCCTTGCCCAGGAGCCACCATCCTGCCTCAGAGAAGGGTGCATACCTTCAGCCCACACCAGTGTCATGGGGAGCAGGGCTCCTCTTGTGTCTCCCGGCCACATGCCCACTGCTGGAGCTGCCTTGTTTGCTGGGGTGGCTGTAACAGACAGCTGTAAGTTCCTCTGCCAGCCCTGCTCCACAGGCACAGAGGGAGCATGGTCAAGAGAAAGGGGCCAAGTGCAAATTAAAACCAGATGAGCCGAGACAGCAGTTGGAAAGAGGGGGTGGTTAAAGCCTGTGACAGCTCTAAGTGAAAATAGTCAGACAAAGCAGGCTTGCAGATTGTCACCGAATGGAGAACCCTCTCCACCCCCAACTGCCTGGCTGGAACTGTATAATGAAGCAGGTTTCAAGAAACCACAGCTCCCAGCAGAGTTAACTCTACAGCAGCTGCTGCACTTTCAAATAGTCAGACAGATTAAACACAGGAATGCCTGTGGGTCGCAAAGCTGAGGGAAGGGTGAAGTGATGGGGTCAGCTTGCTCTAAAGTGCAGAAACTACTCAAAAAGTTGGAGACAGGACTTCCTGCAGCCAGGAGGGAGTTACACTGGCATTGTCTGGCTGAAGGCTTGGCATAGGGTCCTTTCCCAGCCTCAGCTGTCCTCACCAAGCTGGACAGCTAGTGGAGATTTTGTCTTGTGCTTCCTTAGAAACTGCAGTCACAGCATGTAACCAGATTGCCCTTGCAGGGCAAGTGCCTGTTTGGAGGGGAGAGAAACGAGGGTTCCACCACACTCCACTCCTCTGGGGAATGAGCCAGGGCGCCTGTCTGGGACCAGATGCTGCAGGGCACCCAAAAAGCTGGCACCTGCACTGCCTCAGCACCCAAGGCTCAGAGCAAGACATTACCTTATGGAGGCAAGTGCATATGTGCAGCGGAGCGCTTGCATTGGGCAAAAGTAAGTGCCACTGATCCGCATGTCACCAATGACAAGAGGGTGATGATTTACTGGGAAAGCTGCCCCGTAGAAGGCACGCTTGCAGATCCTATTTATTGTCTCATACCCTTCAAATACTCTTACAAAGATGCCACACAATTACAAGTTAGGAAAAGGAGCGGAGGTAGTTCACACACTGCCAACAAACCTGTGGCCCTATCAGCAGGCAGCATGGGTCAGCCAGCCAGCAGGGCTCCTCCTGGGAGATGGTGGGCCACCTCCACCAGGGATAAGCAATCCACACTTCAAACCTGGGCCAAAAGCTTGTTGCCAGGTCCGTGCAGCTGCAGACAGCAGAGCTGGAGGGAGCTCTGCCAGTAACAGGGGTAAGAAGGAGAGAGAGGTTGTTCCCACACAACACAACCTCTCCTCTGCCAAACCACAATGCTTCATGTGGATCTGTAGCCCATATGCTTCTCCAGGTACTTCCAGTTTAGCTATGCTGTGCTGGAAACTACAACCCATGAAACCGCTGTGAAGATGCTGGCCCACAGAAGTCAACTTGCAACGCAACTCTCAAAGGTCACATAATGACCAGACAGGCACTTGAGCACAAGAGAGCACAGGCCACTATGTCTTTGGGCCACATTCAGGCAGCCACACAGCTCAGTTGCTGAGGGAGCCAAGTAGTCTCACTCACTAGGAGAAAGAATGAATCACCCCCTCCTCTTCCCAAAGCACCAGGAGAGTCTCCACATGTGCAAACAGATAGCCTGGACATCCCCTTCCCCTCACCACAAGAGCACTTACCCCCCAGGAACTGGATGCCTCCTGCCACCCTGCCCACAGTCCTGGAGATGAGGTCAGACACACAGCAGCCCATGAGCGCCGTCAGGGCCACCAAGAGAAGCAGCCCGCAGCCCAGGCCCGTCACCACCGTGCAGATCCTCCACTCGGCGCTGGGGATGGCCTGGAAGGAGGCATAGCGGCCACACTGCTCCACCATCACCGTCATCTGGCGGCTCTCATCCCGCACCGGGTAGGAACACCTCCGGAAAGTGCCGAAGGAAACAGACTTCTCCAGCTGAGACCCCAAGAGCCAGTAGGGCATGAAGAAGCCAACGCAGGAGGCAGCAGCGCAGAGGAAGGAGAGGAAGGCCCAGACGACGCCGGCACAGGTGAGGCTGGAGGCCATCTTTGTATCTGCTCAAGACCCCTCACGATGGGAAAACACAGAAGTAACTGTGTATTTTAGAGGAGCCCTATGGATAATCTGGAATCTCTCAGCCTTGACAAATCCTCACACTGGGAGAAGCTCAGATCCTAAAAGCCGGGGGGTATTTCCTCCCATCATGAAGTCAAAGGTCCCTAATTAAACAACAAAACACAAAAAAGGAGAAAAATACAAATTCAGTAACGCTGACTTTAGAAAAAATATTTGTCTGCTACAGTCTTTTTCCTTTCTGTAAGACTTCTGAATAAGACATGTCACTTTTCTGTCCCACCCCTTGTGAGCAGACCCTACAATCGCTCTCAGTGACACCAGCTTCTGCAGTCAGTGTGATGGTGGTGGCCAGCAGCCCAGTTGGCACAGGCTGCTGTGCACATCCAGGAACACTCTGCAGCCACCTTCAGGGGCTCCCTGCGTACTTGCCTCACTTTTCTCCATTGTAAGTTCTGATCTTTCCAGTACCGATAGAAAAAAAAGAAGAGGTGTTGTTTATCCTTAGTTAACTCGAACTTCCTCCTGCAATGCCTGGAGAACGGACTTCACCGAATAGATGGACCTGCAGCTTCAGTGCAAAACTACCCACAGTGGCTAAGGCATTTCAAGATCAGACCCTTGTGACAAAGGTAAAACTTATTAACACACCCCCAAAGAAGTGATAGGAGCTGTCATTTTTTTCCAGCACTCCAAATTGTTTGGCATCCCTGTGCAAAAGAAGCCTTTTATCACTTGATGTTCCAAAGTGCCAGAACTCCAGGTGGCCTTCTGGTAAGTGAAAACACTGCCACGTCTTTTGGATTCACCCCTACACAACCTCAAGGAGCACGCAATTAAAATACAGAGGTCTTTCTTAATATTCCTGCTTGCATTCAGCCCAGCTCTTCTTTGCTTCTTCCTATCTCAAACCCAGGAGCCATAACCCCTTTGCATCCTTCTCAGACAACTCCCAGCCTCTCAGCTTAGTATCAGTGTGCCCGAGTGTATTTGACTGTCACAGAAACCTACATGTTATTCTGCTATTCCCAGAGGCTGGGGGCATATTTCTCGTTAAACTCATGTTGGATCATTGTTCTAACTGCATTTGTAAATTTATGACCATTTCTCACAGTTGCTGCCAAATTAATTCTGATAGCTATTTACAGGGGCTTTTTCTTCTAAGCATCATTAGATGCCAATCAGTGAATCCAATTCATGGAAAGGCAATAGAATGAATACTACTTTAGCACAAGGAAGGAATGTAGAGAAAGTTTGTAAGTGAAATTAGCCATGTGCACTACACAAAAGTTTTGTTTACTTTTAAAACAATAAGAAAACAAAATCTTTTCTGTAATATTAAAAAGGCCTATGCTGCTACTGAAGAAGAGAACACCTATCTACCCTTATCCTATCCACAGAAATGTCTTTCAACCTGTAAAATGCCAAACGTCTGGGGATAAAAACTTGCCAGAGAGGCATGGGGGGGCCACCATTTCTTCAGAAGCATCATCTAAAGAAGAATTTGTCTGTGTCTTGGCGTGGCACCAAAAGTCTAAGCCAAAGTGGGTCACAGCACTTAGGGGAGATCATTCTCTTAATCGCAGGAGGAGGTACGGCTGGAAATAGGGGACAACATGGGGGTCCCCAGGGGAAGGACCCTGCAAATCCTACGGCTCCAGCGGAGCAGCAGCTTTGGCTCGCCGGAGCCTGCCAGCTCACAGCCTGGGCGCTCTCCCGGGAGGTGGACTCGCCCCTCCGGTCCCGAAACCCCGCTCCCCGCCCTCCAGGGGTAGGAGGGGGCGGCGGAGAGATACGGCTTCCCCCGAGGGAAGGCGGCGGCCGGGAACCAAAACTCGCCGGGGTGATGCCAGGGAAAAACTGCGGGCGAGCGGGCGCAGCGCCCGCGGAGCCGGAGGGTCGTGGGTGCCGGGCGGGGCGGGCTGGGGTGCAGGGGACCTGGGAGGGGCAGGGGATCCGAGAGGGGCAGAAGACGCGGGAGAAGCGGTTGTGGGGACAGGGTGTGCGAGAATTGCAGAACGGGAGGGAAAAGAGAATGCGGTCGGGGACGGGCTGGAAAGGCAGAGAGGTGCCGAGAGTGCGAGGAATCCGAGTGGCCAAGAGGAAGGAGAGCCGGAAAACTGCGGGGCCGGGAAGGGAGAGCGGTCCGGGGTGGCAGGGAGGTGTGGGAAGGACGGGGGCCCGGGAGAAGAAGGATTCGGGAAGACAAGAGCATGAGAGAGTGGTGGGAACCTGAGCAGGGAAGGGAGTCTAGAGGGTCCGATGCAACGGGCAAGGGATGCGGCCACGCTGGATGTCAGAGCGGGGAAAGGGAACGCAGGAGGGAAAGAGGGTCCGGGGATGCAGGGGATGTGGCCGTGCAGGGTGGGCAGGGGTCGGGGAGGAAAAGGACGTTCTGCAGGCTCGGGGATCCGAGGTCATGCAGGGGATGCAACGTACCGGGAGCGAGGGAGGGCAGGGGTTCAGAAAGGAAGGGGGTGCAGGGGGTCCGTGAGGGGCAGGGGATTCAGCCGCGCAGGGAGCGTGGGAGAGCCGGTGTCTGGAAGGAGCACGGGCGGCAAGGGGTCTAGGAGTGCCCAGGAGGGGGGCAGGCGCGGTGCCGGGGAGCGAAGGACTACTTACGGACGCGCCGGGCGTGGAGGCTGCCCGCCGCGGCTGCCGGGAGCACATGGGCGCGGAGCCGGCGGGCGGCGGCCGCCCCAAGCGACTCTACCCGCGGTCCCGGCGCAGAGGCGACGCGGGTGCTCCGAGGCGGGCGGGACCGGGACCGGGACCCTCCCCAGCCCGGCCCGTCCTTTCCTCCGCACGTTCCTCTCTCCTCCCGTTTGATTCCTCGGGAGGCAGTGCACTCCGCCGCCTCTCCTCCCCCTTCCCCGCCACCGCCTCCCCGGGCGGGACCCGCCGCGGTCGGCGCAGTTGCGGGGCCGGGGGCGAGGGGCCGGGCGGCGGCGGCGGAGCGGCGAACGGGAGAACGGGGGCGCGTCCCCGAGCCCTGGCGGGGCGGGGCGGTGGTCCCGGCCCCCTGGGTCGCTGCGAGGGTGGGTCCCGGCTTCCCGAGCCCACCCCCTGGACTGCGACGGGGGGGTCTCGGGTCCCGGGGCCGGCCGGTGCGGGGGTGGCGGGGAGAGCTGCGGCGTCTCCGGGCTCGGCGGCTCAGTGCGGGGTGCAAGGGGCGGTGAAGCCGGGGACGGAGAGGAGGAAGGGGCAGGAGAGGAGCGGGGGTGGGGGGGTGGAAAGACAGCGAAGAAGGAGTATTTGAAGGAAAGGAGATGGCTGCAGTCCTTACATGGGAAAATACGGGCTAATCTCCTGATGGTGTGCGTGTGATAAGAACTGTGTCTGTCTCTGCATGCGAGCTGCTGATCCAGCATTTTACAGTTCCCAAGTTGGTCTACAGCGAGACTAAATGTGATCACAGTACCAAGCAGCTCATCCCGGATGGGTTAGGTCAAGCGGAGAGACAGGAGCTTCAGCCCTTTCTCAGAGTGTCTTAAGTGGGAAAGTTTTGGGGAAGGGTTGCCTTCTGCACAGAGAGCCTCTGGGAGAAAAGGACATTTCCCATTCTGGTTTTTCCTCTACGCCCAGAAACATTAATATATTTCTCAGATATAAGATACTTTTATGACAGGTTTAAATTATGTCAGCACCAGACATGCAAAATCTCTTTGGTAATGTTTCTTTTACAGTCCTGGGGTGTAATTTAAACACCATTCATTAATATCATTAATGCTAAATGGAAGTGAGGTTTATTGCACTCGGTCTGCATTTACACCATTTAATAGTAACAGAAACTATTTTCAGAATTAAATAGCAAAGCTGCTTTATTGTATTTTTTAAATTAGACTTCCATTTTTTCCTCCATAATGCAAAGTCTTAAAATCAGAACATTACTGAAAATGCATATTTTCTCAAGGGATAAGAAATGGATTGGAAAGTATCTAGCACAATCAAGTTTTCCACCCTAACATTTCAAGTGTATTTAAGGAAGTGTGCTTCAAAAAATCAAAGTGGTTTAAATATAGGCTGAGTGCTAGAATATATGCAATAAAATACTCCACAAGGAAAGACAATGAAGGCACAACCCCAAAGCAGCCATACCCACAGCTGACTACCTCTAGCCTACATCCACCTAGCATACACCTATATTAGCAAATAATGTGGATCAATCTGGCATTGGATCTTATGGTGTTTAGGGCCTAAAGAATGTTCACACTTTTCAATAGTTTTTTCTTCAGTTTCACTCCAGGCCAGGTCTGTGAACTGAGGGCCCCATGAGAGCACAGAACGTATCTAATACACTCCTGGTACCTGTCTTCTGCTGTATTGCTGTCTGAACCCACTCTGTGTACTCGCCTCTGCTGGGTAAAATAAAATGTGGGAAGTGAGGATGAATTGGAGATTCACTTCAAAAGCACACCCTTGATCCACTCCAAAACATGAAAGTGGATGTGCCCATGGGGTGTCTGACAGAAAGGGAGCTGGTATGACTTTCCCAAAGCTCAGAGCTGGAGCCTGCTCCACAGCATACCATTCCAGCATCCTCCCCTCAAATCGCCTTTCTGCCTGGTGCTGTGCCTCCACCCCCAAGCATGCACGAGCTCTCAGGTCTCCACTTCTGCAAGGAGCTATGCATTTTTGGAGAGTGTAGACACTCCTTGTTTACTGCTCGCGTGTCTTCACTTGGCTCAGTGTGGAGTTTTACCCCCTGCTGTTCATTTCACCAATGCCTGAAATGACAAGGATATTAAGCTAATATTGTGTCATTGGAACTCTGCTCTTGGTGTAAAGAAAGAGAAGAATTGAGTATTGTTATTAAATAGTTGTTTAATTGTTTAAAGACTGAGGTCTGTCGTTCTTTTCTTAGCCAAAGGCCTGGGTTATAATGAAACTGTGATAAATATGTCTAAATTAGGCATGTGTTGGGATCAGACATGGGTAGAAATTGCCTGGCATTAAAATGACTGTGGAAAAACTTCTGTTTCACACATGGAAACTGTTTCTCAGTTAAAATTGGCATTGGAAGCCTAGGGAGAAGCAAACAAGCATGCATTTATTCATGCAATTTATCTCTTCCATGGTATATGCCAAGGTCCCCAAGTCAGTGTTTGCTTTGCTAATGGCATCTCTACAGCAGTTCATTTATTTGCCTTATAAGGCCTGTACATTCACTCCCTGAGCTGCTGCCATCCTGCTTTCCCTCATGGAAACTGTACATTGAATTCTGCATCTCTCCTGAAGCATCTCATTTTGTCAGCTCTCTCTGAATGTCCCCACAAGCTGGCTGCATGACTTAGTCACTTGCAGGGAAATAATCTTTATTTCACAATCCATTTTCTGTCCAAGGAGTTTTGTTTTGATTAGGAGCAAATTAAACACATTGTGCGTATAAGGTAACATACAAATTCTCATTCCATTTTTTTCCTAATGCTTAAAACTCATGCTTCAACTGTATCAACATTTGATTCCCCTTTCATGATCATTGTGCTTGGAAGTATCTTACTTGAAAGTTAGCTGAAATATTTCTATCCCAGTCTAACCTGTTTGAAAGGAAAGGGGAGTTGTTACTTTGTCCTTTAGGATTCACAATCTTTCTTGCAACCACAAAAGCAGATACCTCCTCAGAATATAGCAATAACAAAACACATCGTCCCCAGGGTCTCATCTATACTGAAATAGCATCTGATTTTAAAATTGGTCCTGGTGTTTTGAATTTTACAAGAATCCACTTGTGAGAAATCTTCATAGTTGGTCAAGGGAACCTGAGCCACGGATTACCCTCTGCAGCAACCACTGAAGTCAGACTGAATCAAACACCCATGAATACATTGTCAGAAAACTACCCTAGCAGGGAGATGGAAAAATATGCTTATAGATTTTACCATTTTGCTTCTCCTCAATCCATTGACTAAGCTGCTGTTACAGCTGGGGCACTACAGACTTGATGGAGCTAATCAGCACAGCAGAATAAAGACAGAAAATCCTGTCACTGTACCTAAATCAATCCTGGCTAATATACACAGCACAGGCTCGACCACAGACTCTTTCATTACAGTATGACCTGTAAGACAATATAAAATGCCATATGTATGTTTCTGAACCCCAAGGAAAATGAAGCAGCTACCAGATCTCCATCTCATGTCTTCAGTCTTTGACCAAGTTTTTGAAAAAGAACCAAGAGAGTTGTATCTTTCAAGCCACCATCTGTTTTCAGTTGTGTGGTCTGCAAGAAAGTGATCACACCAACATGGTTCCGAGCATCTCACAAAACTGGATCTTCAAGTCGTGTCTGTACTCGATTTTAAATCAAAAAGGAAGGTGTATGTACAACAATAGACTTGAGGCTATGTACTGGGAGCAACAGAAAGTCAACCCAATCATTCAAATACAGTCACTAAAAACCAAACTGACAAGTACTGTTAGAGAAATAACCTGATAATTAGTATATTTGCCTGAAATTGTGTCCAGTCTTGCAACAGCAAGGGAAAAAAAATCAACTAAATGGACAGAAAAAGAGAACCCCAATCCTAACCCCTGCAAATTTCTCAGAGGAAGGTAAGAAAACAAATGCAAGTGACCAGAACCTGTCCAACTGTATGTTGTTCTTCCAAGTCAAAAAATTTTGCATGTTTTCTCCTGTGAGTGGAATCAGACACCTGGGGTTTTGAGCTATCACATCCAGACCTGAATCTTGGCCTATAAACTTAGCTTTAACCACAAGATCCTCTCTCCATTTCTATTCTAATACTATCCTATTATTAATATGTATTTTTCTGGTGGCTCTCTTGGTCATAAATTTTGTGAATTCTCTTACTAGCCATTCATGAACAAAACTTGCCGTATTTCTGAAGGACAGTTGTCTTACTGGACACAGTGCTGTTGTTGCTAACATCAGGTTTTTAAGTCACTGGTGTACATAAAAATAACATGTCAATGTAAAACAAAAGAGGAAAACAATCTTTATTATTTGCCATAAACCCTCCATATGTTCTTTCATCTTTATTAAGTTATTGCTTATCATCTATTATGTAAAAGACAGCAGGTGGTCTACATTTTGCAAGACTCTAAAAGAGTAGCTACAGCTATTGATTTTCTCTTTCATGTCCTGTTGTTGACAAGCTTGGTGGCTGTGGGAGAGGCCGAGGAGGTTTATTCTGCACCAGCCCCACAGATGAAGGGAGGAATGCCTGTTCTGCCTTTGCAAACACTGCCAAAGTGGTTGAGCTCTGAGATTACAGGTCCCAGACCCATCCTCCTTTACCAGGGAATTGTCATAGCCCTGCATAAACCCAGGAAAAATGTGTCTGGTTTCAATCCTAAATTTCCACTATTCTTAATTGGACTTTTTAAAATAAGGAACATCTGGATGATGAACAAGTGATTCCCAGTAAGAAATGCTCATCTACTGGCAGCCTGCTTTCTGTGCATGTAGACCCAATACAAGTAATTTAATAGTGTCGTCTTACTTACGAGTGGGGCATCTCTCTATCTTCCCCAGATGTCGTTTAACAAAGATGCAGGGAACATACAAAGAGCAGGTCTTGCGGCGCTGCTTTCTCGCACTAAGCGGCCGGGCGCGTTTGGAGACACGGGTTTGTTTAACGACACGTGCAACAGCAAGAAGATTTTTCTTTTCACTTTAAAGCCTCAGTCTGGGATCCGCTTTCAGCAGGAGGTCCCAGTTTCCGCGCAGGGTGCCCCGGCGGTGGGGTGCCCGGGGCGGCGGGCGCTGCGCTGCGCTGCGCTGCTCGACAGTGACACTCGGTGGGCGGCGGGGCCGGAGCAGGGCCGGGGGCGGCCGGGACGGGCGAGCCCGGGGCAGGGGGCCCTCACACCTCCCGGCCCCGCGGGGCTCCGCGGGTTCTGCCCTGGCCTCCGCGGAGCGTTTGATGCGGCTGCAGACGGGGAAGGGCGTTGCGTGTGAAAAGCGGGGGCAGAGAGCAGAGCGTGCTTCTGTTCTCCATAAAACCTCTGGGATTTTTAACCGCCCTGGGCCACTGTCCTGAGGCTTCTACGGTGCCTTTGCAGAACCCAAAGGTGACTTTTAGCGGCATGGTTTGGTTAAGCTGGGCGTGCCTGAGAAGGGAGCTCAAGGTAGCCTCCTGTTCCTCCCCCAGCCTTTTTCCTCAGTACTGGAGCAGATCTGCCTCTCCCCGTGAGTTCCAGCAATCACTTGCATCTAGGTCACCCTATTAGATCACATTCCCAAGGATATGGCTAATGATTTATGGGGGTTTTAGAAAGGAAAGCTGAAAATCCTCTAGTTGGGGACAATGGCCAATTCATTTTCCAAGTGGAAGCTAATTTCTTCCCCTCCCCATCACACCCTGAGAGTTGTACAGAACTCAAGGATTCCACAAAGCTGGAACTTCTGAAATCTCACAGAGTCATTCACAGAAGAATTGTAATGCCAGTTCTTGCCAGCTGAAACCCAAACAGAACTCACTTTCAGGTGCATCAATGTCCAAACACGTTTTCAGCCGGGGAAGAACCAAGCTCCTTTTTTTTACAATGCTCCAAAAGGTTTGTCATTAGTAAATCCAGTATGTATACAGCATTCATATATCTACATGGGTATGCATTTATTAGCTATATGCGTATTTATAATACAGATATACAGAGTACATACGTATCTCTATAATACCTGTATAGGTATAGGTGCAGGAGACCAGGCTGGCCAAGCGGGACCTGCCTTTTGTAAATCCACATAGGTTGGGCTTGATCCCCTGGTTGTCCTGCATGGGCCATGCAATGGCACACAGGATATCTTTTCCATAACCTGGCCCGGTAGCTACAGGCCTGTAGCTCCCCAGATCGTCCTGCCAATCCTTCTCGTAGATGGGTAATATTTGCTAATTTTCCTTCAGGTGAAACTTCCACAGTTAAACAGGACTGCTGGGTGATTGAGAGTGGTTTGGCAAGCTCTTGACACAAGTTCCCTCACTACTCTGGGGTGGATCATCAGGGCCCCTAGACGTGGGCATGTCTAATTGCCATAGCAGGTCTCTAATCATATCCTCATGGTTTATGGGGGCTTCACTCATCTCCCATACATGCTCTGGGAAGGCCTCTTAACCCTCTCTGGGAAGGTTCAGAACTGAGAGTTCTCTCAGTATTATATTGAAACAAAATAACCTCCTCATAGATTGTGCTTTTGCAATATAACTACATATTTCAATATTCCTGTTCCCAATGAAAAAGCTAATTAGCAAGGTCGTTACAGTTGCCACTTATAAGGGGGAAGATAGTAATTCCATTAATGCGCTCACAGGAACTTCATTTACATTACCTCTTAACCTTTACAAGGATATTACAATTTCAATAATTAATTGCTTTTTGCCGCTTAATTTGCAGTTTACCATTTTCAAGGGAAATTACCCATTAAAACAAGGATTTTTTTTTTTTAAGGAAAAATTTCTTTACTCAAGTATACACCATAAGCTGGCCTTAGAGAAACCACATATTTGCTAAGCCCATTGTTATGTTTGAGTAAAGAGGACTCTGTGCTAGCTCTGCATATTAAAGAACTGCCCATTGCTTGAGTCCTTAGACATGTGGAGAAAAATGAGGCAGAATGGGACTGAGGCAGTGACAAAAAGGGAATTAATTCTTATCCTCTTCATTCAGATTCTCAAAGGCAATGAATCCTTCCTTTCTTATTGATGCAGTAAGAATTTACTTTCTTTTTTCTTTGCAACCATCTTGTTTCTTCAACTGAAGTTAATTTATGCTGCAACACCCATCCATGAGAGATGTTAACTTCTGTGACTGAAAAAAATAAAGGAACTTTGGGTCAACCTTGTAAACCACAGAAATTCTGTCTGTGAATCACCAAGAACTTAGATATAGCCACAAGACAGTGCCTAACACTTTGGAGAATAGAGCTCAACATATGTATTCCTGCTCACACTCAAGTCTCTTGTAGAACAACTACTCAAGGCATCACACATAAGCCAGTATCCCTGTGGTAGTATGCTGGCATATATCCACTGTTATAGTAGAAATTGTGTTCAAATCCCATCACACTAAAAGAAATTTAGATAAATATTGGTATCTGAGAAGGAGCATAATGCATTCCATGTGGGCATGTCTGTGACAGAATGAAACACATACTTCTGAGAGAGGGATTTGCATGGGAAGATGGAGAGAAGGTGACAAAATTAATGAAGAGGCACAGCAGAAGACGGAAAAGAAGAAGCAAGTATGAACTAGACTGTAGCATTGATTTATGAATGAAAATGTAAACATTTTTCCTGATTCACTTGCAAAAATTAAACTAACCCTTGGGCAGTTTTTCTACCTTGGAAACTTTTATTTTTAACTGCCAAGTCCATGATATGTCATCCAAAACTATATACATCTATCTGCATGATATGTCACATGCTTACAGGCACCAACTAGATCATTTTGCTGTGAAAACAAGACTTTTCTTTTTTTTTATTGTAAAATCAAACCTCCTGGGTTTTTTACCCCTTTCCCCATGAGTATAAGGAGAACCTGGGGTTACACTAGGATTCAAACACAGTATTTCTTTTCCACAGTACTGAAGCTGGGACATACTCTTAGAATTATTTGCAGAGAAGTCAAAAGTCACTCTCAGAAAAATAGGGGTAAAAAATTGTCTACTCAATAGTCCAGCACACAAGTTTTCTATGCATTCAGAGGAGAGGACTGGGTAGAAATATGAAGGTGAATTGCCTTCTGAAAGTGCCTTTCTTTCCATGCTCTGATAGGACAGTTAGCTATGGATTTTTCCTCTGACTTTTAGGTGTTAGAAGATGGTTGAGGTGTGTCCATCTAAAAGTTCTTAATTGTGTCTTCAAGTGTTCCGATATTCAAGTTGAAGAGAGCAAGAATATATTCAGGCTACTTAATATTAAAAGCTCCCTTTATCAGCAATGGTTCAACAATTACACACAGCAAAATAATTTGCTTTTTGACCAATAAAAGGAAAGTCTAGCTCCAGGCCAGCATGGGCATTTCTTGTCATAAGCTTTCTTCAGTGAGGCATAAATATGTTAATTTTGCCAGTTAGCACTGTAATCTGGTTAGAGCACCTGATGCTTTTCTCTGAGATATTACTGTGTTGATATTATTAGTACTCTAGAATTTATCACATAAAAGGAGATATATGGGATAGAAGCAGAAAGAAGCCTCTAATCATCAAAAATAATATAAAAATATCCTTTCAAAACCTCTAGACTGGCAGTTCACTCAGCATGGCATTTGATTTTTGACAAGCATGTGCTCTGCATGCACAACAATATTTTAGGGTGGCATTGTTTAAAGAAAGTTGACAGTGATGGGTGATGTATATCCAGATTGATGATACTCTGAAGAGAGCGTTATCTACATGGACAAGAAAGTTGTTGCTTGTTTGCATGCAAAAGGAAGCTTGGGGTCTATTCTGGGGAACTTGATAATCTCTTGTAATTAGTACTGTAATTGGAGGTTGCTGGAAATGCTCCTTGAGCTCCTGCCAGGGAATGTGAGTGCTTCACAAAGCTGTTGACACCATTCTGTACACCCAGCCTCACCAACCTAGTCAGCTGCAGTAGGTGGCAACACAGAAGTCCTGCTTTGTCAAAACTCTTATCTAAGCAGAAAACACACAATGCTTTTTCCTTCCAGAGTAACCACAGAGCGACACCAGTACTACCCAGCCCATCACCATGCTCCCCCTGATGTCCTGCAGACCACTGGTGATCCCAGGACACACTAGGTCACCATCAGGCTGCCAGTTTTAGGCAGAGACTCACTCCATCCCCACTCTTTCAGGCTGCAAATAGATAAATATGAGTCACATATACAAAAGTTTAGACACAACGCTTGCCTGCCTTTGGGGACACAATTATTTGCTTCCAGTGCATCAGTCATGGGTATTCTAGTTCTGTAATAATGCCGTGAAGGCAGAAATGACCACCAGAAAGGGATGCCAGGTAATTTTAGCAAGAAACTGAAGGTTTAAATGTGTTTCATCTGGAGGTGAGCAGATCTTTGCATAGAAATTGTTTGCAATTTGCAGTCAACTGCGGTGACTGCAACCAGTGTCAGCCATTAAGTAATAAGGTATTTTTATCCACAGCAGCTCTCCAGCATCTCTGAGGGTGATGGCATCTTGCCAAGGCTTTGGAAGGGCTGTGTGAGCTGACACACAAAGATGAATGGTTGAGGCAAACCCAGATGACATTTCTGAGTTGACTTTACACAAAGAATCAAATCCAAATATACCAGGTAGCTCCACACTGGAGTTGCTGAGAAGCTGTTTGGCCACGCTTCTGACAGATGTCTGAGAGTGCAACTTCTGGCATTTTGGAAACTTTTATTTCTCCTGAAGTAGCAATAAAGTTCCATTAAATTCACCCAAACAAAATTGTTATGAGCACTAGGAAAAGCTATTTATGACACCCATACCTGTAAAATTAGGTTGATGTTTTATTACTGCTATGAAAATTGCCATGATCATCAACATGCTTTTTTGCAACTTTTACTAGCAACATCCTTAAAGTGCTCTTTCACAAGACAGAGGCTTTTGTGGTGAAGCTGTTTTTGCCTGAATTTTTGCCTCATTTTTTTGCGTCGTGCCCCACTACTGTTTTTTTCCTTCAAGAGCTCCTTGTGCTCTCATGGCTCCAGATACACTTTTGCCTGACAAAATTGTTAGCTGCCATTTAAAAGGGAGTTTTTACATGCCAGATGTCCCTGACCGTGTAATCTTTTCTGTTCTGTGCCACTAAGAACATTTGTGCAGGATTTGCTGGGCTAGCAAGGTGAGAATTCTATCATCTTATGCAACTATATCCCAATCAACAGCTACCAGATCCAGCAGAGCAGCTACTAACATTAAGGACTGTACTTTGGATGCTGACTATGGTAAAGAAATTGCCTGGATCCGAGAGAAGCCTGTCATACTACCCTGCTTGCATGGGCAAAGTATGTGTGTGTAGACACAAAAAGGGCAACAGGGCAGAAGCTGTATAACAGGAGTTTAAAAGGAGCTTTGGAAAATTCAAATAGGCCTTAAAACACAGACCAGCCAGTCAATGTAATAAAAATAGGGTAAAAAAAAAAAAAGAAGAAAAAAAAAAAAAGGGGGGGGGGGGGTGTGCTGGGCTGCAAAAATGCACTTCATTCTACATTTATGCATCTCTTGTCCTGCCAAGTGGAGTTATACTATCTTGGAGTCCTGTATGAATCCAGAATGACAGAAACTGTAAAAAACAAATGACCCATAGTGCTTGGGTTCTGGGAATAACAAAAATGCTTCAGTGAAGAATAGTAATAGTTGATCACTAGCTGGGGGGGCTTAAGGCAGTGCCTGAGTTCCCACTAAGGGATCACAAGAAGGGCCTGTTCAAAAGAAACATACTAGAAAAGTCAAAGAAGGAAAAAGCTAAGAGACTTCACAGACATCCATAAGACATGGATGTTTGACTCACAGGTCTGGATTATAATACAGAAGTTGGAGTCAAAGTTTGCAGCAGTTATGGTCTTTGTTAAAACTTGTCTTGCTGATGTACTGACCCAAAAGGTATTTTTCTAATGCTGTCTTGCAATTTATGAGATCTACCTTTGGCTTGTCATGATCCACGTCATGACTCTGTCTTGATCTCATAGAGGGCCTTTTGTTGATCAGCTGATCTGAGGGCACAACCCAGTAATTTAGGTATTGTTCTGTAGATTTTCTTTGCTAGACATTGACTTCAGCTGAGACCAGAACACAATGAAGGGTACTGTTTATTTGTCTGATGGTGAGTATTTGTAATTTTTGTTCAGTTGTTTGGGTTATTTTTATTTCACCTATAAAACAGAACACATTCCAGAGACTTTTTACCAGCTGGACATGGACAGTCCATGCTTGAAGAGATAGGTCACCAGGTCTGGAATGCATCATTATCATGTGGTTTGTGTCCTGCTTCTATTTTTTTTTTTTTTTTGCAAAAATATTGCTCTTTGTTGCTGTACTGTTATTATAATGTTAAGAGTAATCATCTATATTAGAGATCTTATCAGCATACTAGTGAGCATATGCAAAGGAAGATAAGCTTTATACTTCAACCACAGACATGGTGTCACTAGGGTGATGCAGTTTGTCAGCCACAAGCAGGTATTTGTTCTCATAGCACCATGACCTAAACCATTTGTTTCTGGTTTTTTCTTGGGTGAAATTTCATTGGCCACCGAACTGAAGTGAGTGGCAGTGCCATGAAAAATGTAATTGACCTTGCCAGGGATGTGGCCACATAGTTTAGACAACCACTTCCTTAGAAAAGTCCTTTATTCTGTAGTGTTCTAGAATCAAATAAATTTAGACTAAACCCTATTAGTTTTGCTGATACAGTACTTCCCTTGAAATCAAGGGTTGGGTTTTTTTAGCAGGAGATGAACAGGAAGATATCGTGGGTTTGGTATGTATTAAAGTGCACACTGTACTGCTAATGTTATCTTTTCAGTGCGTTATAACAAACAGAAGTTTTATAGCTCCTCAGCCAGGTGGCTGATTCAGCATCACATATATTAGAGCCACTACTGCTGACTGTGAGGCACAACAATAAATCCTCAAGTGAGATAGCATGAGCTAACCTAAAACTTGAGAACTGTACATTCTCCTGGACTTTCAAGGGACACAGACAGGTTTCACTATATGACTACATGTTGCTGTCAGGGTGACCTTTGGCCAAATCAGTTACAGAGTATTTCCAATTTCCAGAGGATGTCAACATTGTCTGAGTTTTTTAAAAAGTTGTTAGTTTGGATTGATTTGGCCTGGTGGAAAGATTCTGTAATATTAACCTCTAAGAAAACAAATCATTAAAAAAACCCAGCTCTAATTGACTTAAAGACACAGAACATTTTCCTGTGCTCCTGCCTATAGGTTGGATTTTATAGTCCAACCTTAGCACAAAAAGACATCAATATAGTGGAGAAAGACAAGGAATAATTTCATGGCAGAGAACTAGTGAAGATTGTAAGGCAGTGGCGGATTTCTTTTGGGGTATGCTGTGTGCAGTGGAGAGCCTGGCAGAGCCAAGTTCCACTCACCTGATCATCTATAGGGACATCAACATAAAGGGCTGTAAACATTTTCACAGGGATGGATAGCTGAGCAGCAATATATCATAGCCAGCTCCCTTCAGACACTCTTCTTAGTGCAGGACCTGTAAACTGTATGCAAAATAGCATTGTCAAATTCTTTTAATCTATTATACTGTAAGAAATATACAACTAATTATGGGCATTAATTATATGAGCTTTCATGTCCCTGACTTCATAATGCTTCCCGTTCCTATGTGCTTCGTGCATCATATTGAGGAAAGCTCTGCATTAGTTTGTCTGTCCTTCCTTCCTTCCTCCCTTCCTCCCTTCTTCCCTTCTTTTACTGTATTCAGGTTTTCTTTTTCCTTCATCAAAGAAATCTTCCTTTCTCACTCTCATTTGCCTACGACAACACCCGCTAACAAGGGCTATTCCTTCTTTGTGTTTAAGAAAATATTCTCTTTATGTCCTGCTTTATCACTCCTCTTTTGCCACAGGGTAGGGAAATACATCCAGCCATGTCTTTGACCCTAGTCAACCTATTCATCCACTGAAGTTTTATTACTACTTAGAATTTTGTGGAACAAATTCAGGTTACTACTACAAATCTTTTTTTGTCTTTATCTTCAGAAAGTGCATGTACTCCCAAGCATTTGAAAGTACAGCAGCACTTACTAGCTTTGGCTATGTGACGTTCCTGACCACACCTTGTTCTGCAGGCTGAACCATGCTCCTGTCTGTGCACCAAACGAGTGGTTTGTGAACACTTTCACCAGCTGCATAGCGGTAACAGTTGTCAAACAGTTTTGTTGTCTGAGAGGGAAAGCCCACAAAACCAGAAAGCACCATAGTAAAGAACTAAGATAAGAAAATTAACAGATGACACCCTGTGCCAGACATTTCTTTACTGGCACCTGTAGTTCTGCTGCTGTGTCAAGCTTTGGTAAGGAAACTTGCAGTAAATTGCACACACTACCCAAACTTTCTACCATTGACACACAGAAACTGATAACAGAGATCAAAGTACCTTCTGGCAGTCACAGATCACAAAATCCCAAGAATTTTATCCCGCAGTGTACATCCAATTGATTTAACAGGATGTTTGATGGCAGGCAAGCAGACTGGTAAGAATGTCATGCTTAGCCCACCTTTTTGATGCATACAAGCAATGGCACGTCAGCTGAGTTCTAGATGGTGACTTCATTGCAGTCACATTGCATTTTTGTTTAAAAAAGTCTATTCTGAGGAAAAATCTACCCTGCAAATATTTTTCATATCAGAAAAAGAGAGGATTTCTTTTTATAGCTCCATCTAATATTCCTAAAAGATGAACAAGATATAAGCACTGGTATCCTCATACAACCACCTTTTAGACTTGTAAGAGGTAAGAAGTACTCCCTTGATTATTTCTTCTCATTTTCTCAAAAAAACACATGCATAGAAAAATACATGCTGCAAAACTCCGTTGGTTCCTGTCAGCCCAATGTTTTACATTAGCTAGAAGCATTCTGGCTCACGAAACACATTCTTGAAGAAATGCACACCCATCAAGAAGCATCTGAAAACAGAACTGGTTGCTTCAAAAGAAAATTCATGTACCAACTAATAGAGGGAATTCTTTCTGGCTCCTTGTATGTTTGTGGTAGAACTTGTTGGACAAGACTTGGCAATGGTCGTGACTTATCTGACACCCGTGTTTCAGATGTTGGAGCCTTTCTGACTTCAAGGTGTGCCTTCACTCTGTCAACTCATCCATCAGGTTAACAACATTTGAAGTGTTGTTCAAACAACTAACAACATCCAGCTTATAGGTGGGAGGAGATCTTACTAATAATAGGATTTTCTTGACATGCTTAAATATTAATTGCTTACACCTGTGATGACTGCAGGCTGTTTTATCTCTTCTGACATGGAGCAGGGAGATCCTAGCTCCTGGAAGCTTAGTCAGAAATGAAGGACATCTAGAAGGAGATGACATCAGTGTAATAGGGTGGATGAGAAACAGAAACTAAGCAAACAAGGTGTCTGAAACTGCTTAAAACCTTCTTGCTGACTAGCCAAGAATAGACACAGGCACTATACAGACTGGTCAGAAAAGCTGGCCTTTTATGTAGAGGATCCAGGTGAGGAAGCAAGCAAACAAACAAAAATTAAATAGAAAAATATGCTATCACTGTCTCCACCATGCTAAGATTGCAAGGGCTCTGGTCATACAGTTTTTCCTTGAGGTCACTCAAACAAAAAGAGCAAATGATTAATGAATAAAGCCATTCAGAAACTCAGTGCTCCACCTTGGGCATAAATGCAATGTCTGCTTGACTTGCTTGAAGTTATTTTCAGGAAGGGTCTCCAGAAGAGCAATGTGAAATCCCCAAACTCCCAGAGTTAAACTACTGCTTGAATCTTTGGGTTTTGACCATACACCATCAGACAAATGGAAAGCTGATGTTGTTTTCACAGCTAATACCATGGTGGAACCCATGTCTTCTTACATAATAGCTGTGCACTGTTAGTCATCTTCTTTTCATGGCATCTTACTTTTGTCTGCATACCTGCTTGCTGTCCTTTGGAAAAGCCCACAGAAATCCCTCTGCTGCACCTCAGCATTTCAGGTGAATAGGAGAGGCCACGGTCTTAAGCTGCACCAGGGGAGGTTTAGGCTGGATGTTCAGAGGAATTTCTTTGCAGAGAGGGGCATTGGAATGGGCTGCCCAGGGCGGTGGTGGCATCACCATCCCTGGGAGTGTTTAATGGAAGACTGGACATGGCACTTGGTGCCGTGGTCTGGTTGACACAGTGCTGTTAAGTCCTAGGTTGTACTCGATGATCTCAGAGATATTTTTCAACTTAATTGAATCTGTGATCTGTGATTTTGTGCTCTGGAGACCTTGGGATTTCGCTTCTATGTCACTAAATGCACAGCAGAAACAAGACAGCCTCCTCATGTCGACACATATTACAACCACTGCTGTTAGCTTATACAACAGAGATCTCATTTATTTTCTTTCCTTTCTAGCTGTGCTCATAATTAAAGCATTTGTTTTGTGAAATAAATACTGTTATCTGGCCTCATGAAGCAAACCCTCTATCATCGACTCAAAACCCTTTAATTAGCGAGCAGATTATTTTTAATTAATATTATTTTAATTTTTATGTCCTTTTATTTTATCAATAAAAACAAACAAAGAAATAAACAGAAAACCCCCGAGTGCCACCTTGCACCAGGTGAGGCCTGTCTCTACAGCCGGCCTGCGTTAGGCCGGAACCAAATGCTCGGGGCGCGTTTCCGCCGGAGCCGCTCCGCCTGGCGGCGCCGTGGCCGGGGCAGGCCGCAGCCATGGCCGACACCGCCGCGCCGCCGCCGCCCGCCGCCCCCGCCTCGGGGTTCCCGCCTGCCCCCGGCACCAACCCGCTGTCCCGCAAGCTCAACAAGATCCTGGAGACGCGCCTGGACAATGACAAGGTGGGTCGGGCGGCGGCGGAGGGACGGGGTGGGGGCCGGATGAGCCGTCAGGGGCTGCGGGCCCCGACAGGCTTCGCGGCGGGGGGGCGAGTCCTGCCGTACCCTCAGTTCCGCTGCGGAGCTGCCGGCGGCCCTTTGCGGCATTAATTGCAGATAAAATTAGTTTTCTCTTCTCCAGCAACATGCCACGCTCCTGTTTTATCCCTTCAGATCGGAGGGAGGTTTGTATTACTTGCCTTGGCGAGACTTGCCAAGCTTTTCGTAATTCAAATGTTTTCTTGCTGTGGATAGGTCATTCATTTTCAGAAACTAGTCTTATTGGTTAAAGCTACTTTAAAATTGTAGGCAAAGTTTTCTGTTAGAAGAAGAAAGGCTCAGCAATTATTTTAGTTGTTTGCCAACTGATGTGGAGTGTGTTAAGGTAGCTTTTCCTCTAAAGCCATTTATTAGGTTTGTTTTGTTTTTAATAAGACGATTAACTTGGGTACAGACTATTTAACCTGCTTCCTTGTAACTGCGTGCAAACTGAAGGTCCTTTTTTATTTTCTAGGAAATGCTGGAAGCACTCAAGGCTCTCTCAACCTTTTTTGTGGAAAACAGTTTGCGCACCCGAAGGAACCTGCGTGGAGACATCGAACGACGAAGCTTGGCCATAAATGAAGAATTTGTGCACATATTCAAGCAAGTTAAAGAGGTAATGTTTTTGCAGCATGACCAGCTGTTTTTCAAGAGTACTCCTATGTGATTTGAAGTTTTAAAAAAGAAAAAAAGATTGAGAGAGGTTTTAACTTTTCAGGACAGATACACTTTTACAGTAAAATTGTTTCATTTGTTGAAAGTGTTGCATTGGATGTTTCAAACATCCAGGTCCTAGGTGAATGTTGATATTTAGAGGTGCATTACTCTGCACTAACTGAGAGCCTAGAGCAACAATGTTCCTTTTAACTGGGGCATCTAATTGTGTGGGAAGCTGGGCTTGGACACAGAATCTCTGATTAAAAACACAGTTACTGTTATTTGAACTTATTTAGGAACTTGAGAGTATAAATGAAGATGTGCAAGCAATGAGCAGCTGCTGTGAAGACATGTCCAGTCGTTTGAAGGTAATATATAAATGGAAGTGCTTGGAATATTTTCCCTTTTGAGGTGTGACTACATTCTTTTAAAAGGACGAGGAGTTATTTTTGAGGATTAACAGCAACACCAAGATGTCTCCAGAGTATGCATATTATGTTACGTTAGGATTTTAATATGCTTCTTTTTACTTGTTTAGATAACGTATCAAGGAAGTAATTTTAATTTCTTCCAAATTGCAGTTCAAAATGCAGCCATATACTTATTTTGAGAATAGCAATGGGATATCCCTGTGTATGTCAGTGGAGAGAAAATATTTTATTAGATCAGATGTGTGTGAGATTTAAGGGTTAATTTGTGTATTTCCATTTAAAAAGGCTTTTGCATTGACTGTCTGTTGAGTTATGTGTTCATATAAATACCTCAAGTATGTGCATAGGAAAGTATCTGGTGATTCAAAGAGGGAGGCAAATCTGGTATGCATCTTCAGTTTATTGGTTTTGTTTCTTAACATTGTCCCAGAATGCTGATGTGGAATAAAACCAGTTCTGTTTCACCTTAATGCTGAATCCGTAATATTCCTGGCAGGGCTGGGGAGTGTAGGAAGTTTGTGTTCTATGGTGCATTACTAAATCTGACTTGGTTTTAGGGTACAAGTTCAAAATTCAATGCAGTGATGAGTATAAACAGCTTATGGATGCTGAAGGGTAGATGTTTTGCAAAACCAAACCTTTTCCCATAAGTTACAATATGTGAATAAGAATCCTTCACCAAAAAATCCTGTGAAAACTGTTTTGTTTTCCTCTCCATGTGTGTGGATATTAGATGTCCTCCTACTTAGATAAATAGGTTTCAAGTCATTGTGTGAATGCTTGTAGCTTGATGAACTTGTACCAAAAAATGTGAGATGAGAGTACAGTGTAGCCAACTGCAGTACTTAATTGTCAGTTTTAGAAGGAACTGGGTAATGTGCCTCAGAGGTCTCAGATCTCTTTGAACATTGTTAATGTGGATATATTCCCTAGTGCAGTTCAGGAACTGTTAGACTAAGCTCTTAGATGTGGAAATGAGTCAAGTGTCCATGCAGATTTTTGCTCTTTTCTGTCTTTAGATCATAAAGTGTAACTATAGTCTCTGATTTTTTTTTTTTTCTTTTCCCAGTGTAGAGCCACCCTGCAGAGATTTCTTTTTTTTGTTAAAGCCAGTAGGTAGTTTTGTTCTGTGCCCCACAGGAGGTTTCCTCTAGAGTCCTGTAGAACTCATAACTTGTCTTGATTCAAACTGTATTTTCTTTGTGTGAATGTAAAGTTAATAAGCTCATGAACTAGCACTCAGTTTTGAAATACTCTGGTACTTTATCTGTAAGAGGACAGGAAGACTTGCAGGCATGTGCTCAGACTGAAAAGAAGACAAAAATGAGCTAAGTAGAGCAAATAGAAGATACAAAGAGGAGGATTTGGGGCATATAATGCTGGAAAGTGTGCAAAGAGAGCAGTATATTAAGAAAGCAGAACAAATGCAGGACATGAAAGGGAATATATTTGGATAAGCCAAAAAGCTTTTTAGCTTTGTTATTTTGTAAGTTTATAATACCCTCTGATCCAAATAACCGTATATTGTCATATCTGATTTTAGGATAGTGACTTGATAAATACAGTGGCTGAAAGGGAGAAGGAGCAAGTGCTGAAATGGAATTCATTGGGGTTCAAGTATAACGAAATTGTTAACTAAGATACCAAAGTGGGGAGGATGAGAAAAATATTTCTGTTTTGGATATAGCATGTCTGATTAATTTCTTAAAGTTACCTTGTTTGGGTAGATGTAAGCTCTTCCATTTCATACATAAAATTTGACAATATTTGGGTGCATGTATGTAAATACTGGCTTCCTGGTATATCCAGCTAGATTCAGAAGAACATGCTGTTCCTTCCTTTCTACTGTCCTGCTGTTAGCATTGTTCATGGTAATCAGTACTTCTGCCCAGAAAGTACTGGAAAGGAAGAAAATTTCTTCTTTTTTGTTTATTAAAATTTGCAATTAATTGGGACATGAATTGTTACATGAATTGTCCTATTTTTGCCTTTCAAAGCATTCCTGTACCTTGACTGCTTTTCTGTTGTAACTGATGTAGTGTCAGATAGAAAGGCTGAAATGAATCAGTGTGTACAGATAGTTTTGTTAAACCTCTCAGGGGTCTCAAGACTGGCATCTTAAATTTGGCAAGCTGTAATTTGGCTGTAATACAGTATTGAAATTATTCACACAGAATGTCTTTATTGACATTTCCACCTCTTCATTTGCAGTATTATTCTATACTGAATACATTTTGATTTTAGGATTTTTTTTTTTGTTAAATCATTTCAGTTTTTCTGCATAAGGGATCACTGGTGGCATCCAATGTGAAGCCAGAAATTCCAGATGTCTTTTAGCTTTTCACAGAGTAGGTAGTAAGATTCAGAACTCTTTAATTTCAGTTCCAGCAATCCTTTTAGTTATGCAGTTGCTGTCTGATGCAGAATTGTTTCTGCATGGATTTCCTTGCACTGCCATCACTCAATATTTAGAGCTGTGATGAACTTCCTAAGTGAATTGCTCTTAGAATGGTAGAATCATTTAGATTGGGAAAGATTCTAAGATTGTCAAGTCCAACTCAGCACTGCCAAGTCCACCACTATCCCATGTCCCTCAGTGCTACACCTGCACATCTTTTAACTACCTTCAGGGATGGTGACTCAGCCACTTCCCTGGACAGCCTGTTCCAATGCCTGACCACCTTTTCAGTGAAGAAATTTTTCCTAATAATTTTCCTTTTTTCCTTGGTACATGCAGCTCTGTAAGCTATTGGCCTGTAGAGCAAGGCTTGCTCAGGCTAGCAGAGCTGTGTTCATCATCTTTTGTAAAAAGTCTGGGTGGACACTGGTACTGGGCAGTTCAGCATCCCAAGGAATTTGTTTCATTTTTTTATTTTGTGAGAGCAAATGATTCACAGTTGATAAACAAACATAATAATAATAACAACTATTTCTAATATTATTAGTGTTTCTCTATTAAAATAAACCGTGTTAATATAAATGTATATAAACATGAAAAAATATATATGGATAAGGATTTTTTTTGTTATTTTTTACTGCCTGGACATAGGGAGAGTTAATGAGTACTTGTTTCAAGAAGGCCTTTTGTTTCATAGAGTATACTCGTTTAAATTGCTTATACTCAGAAAGCCTCAAAAGTATTACTTATTTTAAAGGTTGTTTAATACAATTGATATGTTTGTCTTTTTCACATGCTTAACAATTCTAATTGTATTCTAGGCAGCAAAGGAACAAACCCAGGACTTGATTGTAAAAACCACAAAACTCCAGGCAGAAAAGTATGTATACCACCTTATTTATTGATAGAATTTTCTTTTAGATGTGACTTTGACATTTTGGTTTATGGCTTTAGGGTTCTTTTCAATACTATATGTGTTTTTAGCTCAATTGCACTCTTAGCTTATTGCTAAATGAGGTGAGAATGTATGTTAGTGTTTGTTTCAATAAAAATTCACTTCTTAGGGAAAACAATCAATTACAGTGGTAGCACATGCTAAAAATATGGATATGCTTTGCCTAAAGTCCTTTGATAATGTAAAATTATATTGTGTCATAACAGATATGGATCAATTCAATTTCTCATCAGTTTGACAGGCTTCTTGTTAACAATGCTCTGTATCCAGTGGAAATCTCTCTCTTTGTCAGGGTTTGTATGAGGGAATGCAAAGTTGGATTTTAACCTACTCTGCCATATTTAAAGCTGGCTGTAAAATACAGGAGTGCTGTTTAATGAGCCTAGCACAGACCATTTTTTCCATTGGTTCTCCAGCCTCCTGTGCAAGAAAAGATTTGTATTTTTCTCTTTTCAGTATTTTTATTCCTGAGAAGGGAATAATAGCCAATGATGGATTCAAGCAGTCTTTATTGTTTTTATGGCTAGGATGTATGGTTTTATAGATTCAGGTTTTCTCACTGTAGAAGAATGAATCTCCTTGCTTTATGAGCTTTCTTCGGAAACTTATATACAGTTCACTGGAGGTTAGAAATAATTATTTTGCAGTAGTAAGTTTCTAGTAGAAATTATGGTTTTGGATAGCTCTTGGTGAGCTTTCAGAATCAGTAGGTTTATGATATGAGCTTCAGTAGGAAATGGATTATGTCTGAATATGAAGTTGGAGTCTAATCTGTACATATTTTAAATGTTGAATGTAGAATAACTGCATAAAATGAAATGCTGGTTCATATAAAGTGAAGGATTTGGTAAAGACACTTTAGGTTAGTGGGCAGAAGTCTTAGAAAATATGAAAATACATCATTTTGGATATGAGTATGTGAAGTAGTAGGACAGAGAAGTGGTCATATATTTGGTAGTCTCAAGAATCTGAAAGCTGTTTTGTTCTGTAAGCAGGATGGGAGATACCAAGACCAGTTCCAAGTAATGTATGTTCTGATGCATTCCTTTGGTTTACATCAGGCACTTGAAGAGGTGTCTGCTGACAGATGTTGGGGGATTCTTGAACCCCTGAAATCTTGCCTCTGAAAGAATACAGGTCTTAAATTGCTGATGCCTTCAACTTAATGTGATATTTTTTAGCCAACAAATGAGTAAATGGTGAAACTGGAAGGTCATGGCTTCTCTGTCCTCTGAGGGTTGTCCTAAAATGCTGTCTGGTTGAAATGCAGAGATGAAAACTGGACCAGTTCTATTATGTTCTATTAGGTTTAGCATTTATGTGATTTACTTTAGCTGACCATGTTTTTGTAACTGGAAAAATGTTAGGATATTATTAAGTGATCTGAAACTGAAGGGAGACTGTAAACTTCCAGATTTCATGCATTTATGGTAACTTGGGATTTAGATTATTTTCCTTTTTTTGCAATACTTGAAAAGGAAAGGCTATCTCAGTGGCTCTGTGTGGGTACTAGGTTTTTATACTAAGTAGTTTTTGCATTGTGTTATCATCTCTATAATTAGTTGTTGTTCAAGATGGTTTTCAGTTTCCAAAGCTTCTTACCTGAACTCTGTTGGTTATACTAGTCTCTCAGATTTGTGGTTTGAAGCTATAGCTGCCCACCTGGAGTTTCCTGTAGGTAGTCCTGATGAGCTCTTTGGGGCTTCCTGCATCGGTGAAGTGTGTGAATTTAAGACATCTGAGTAAATACTTGGGATAGAAAATGTCTGTCTCAGATCTAGGTTAAAACTTCTTCATCCTTGTGTTTTTGTTTTGCAACTTTTTTTTTCTTGTTACTTAATTTGTGAGCTTTAGACCTGCTTTGACATAAATGCAAAATATAGGCTCTTACATAGATAACAAATTTTAAAAGAAATTAATACAACTGCATTTGTATATTTGTGATTATGTCAGAGTTGGTGCATTTCTTTGGTAAGTTAGGTTGCTTATTCTGAATTTATTTCTTCTGTGAAGTCTAGTTAAGACCACTATGTATTAGAAACAGTTTCCCTTTGTACTGTTTAAATTATGGTATCTGCTTAGCATAGGAACTACTATTTTTTCCTTTTTTCTTTTAAATTGAGACTTGCACAGCTTAATAGAACCATGTAGTGTAAAATAAAGTAGTACAGACATCCAACCCATCTCTTCATAACAAAAAGTTAAGTTATTGCTTCTCAGTAACGTAGTCTTGAATAGAGTGTTCATTTTAATGAAATTCATAACAAACTTCTTTAATAAAGAAAAACTGAGTTAGTTAATTTAGACAATTTCCTGTAATTGTTAAAAATCTGCTTCCATTTCAGTTATCTTCAGTAGATTTGTGAAATTCTACTTGAGCACACTAATATGGCCTTCAGGATGCATTAAGTTTTTTATGTATAGTAATGAGGAGATTACTTTGTTTGATTAACATCAGTTGTACTTTAAAAGATGTGAGTTTGTTTAATTGCTATTTCTAGTAGGCTGACAGAAAAAGGATCATGCTTGTTGAAGTGAGATTTTAATAATAGCTTCCTCTGACTTGTTGGTTCTCTGGTTCTCTTGTTATACTTGACTCTAGTTTTGTTGGTTGGTTTTTGTTGTTTGTTTGTTTGGGGGGGTGGGTTTGTTTTTTTTAGTGTAAGGCTAAAACTTTACTTGCAGTACTGAACTGCTTCACCTAGACAAGCGTCCTAGAGTTCAGTAATTCCCACACCAGAGAAATAACTTGTTTAGTTCCAAATGCTCTATCCAGAATGCTAGAAGACTGGCTTCATAGTAATTCTACCAGCCACTTATAATAAGATGTTGTGCAAGTTGTTGTGGTGTTTTTGGTTAGTCACAAGTTACAGTCATCAATGTAACAAAAGAGAAGAGAGACTAGAAGGTAATACTTGAAATATTCTTAAAAAATTAAGTAAGAGCAGTTATGTAAGTGTATGTATATGCTCAGGGGCTTCACTGAAAATAAGCCTGCAGAAATAATACAAAGTTGTTGAGAGCTAGAACTAGTGTTCTAAAAGTGAAAACCACAATACTCTGAAAACTATTACAAAAAATGGAAATGGCTCTGACAGATATTTCCTGAGTCAGGCTACTGGTTCAGAGTTTTTGTGGACATTATGCACTTGAACACCTTTACAAACTATCTCATTTTGCTGTCCTCTCTTAATTGTGTTCTTAAGCAGAGTAAAACTCGTGTTTTGGTGTCAGAATAATTTTTAGTTATATCGATTCTGAAAAAACCATTTACATAGCCCTGGGATTGTTTTACTTTTTAAAATACAATTAAATTTGATTCCCAGATGGGGATATAAGCATGTACTTCAGTTTGCTTTAATTGAATTGCATTACATTCAGGCTTGATCTTTATTTAAAAAACAGTGAACACCATTCTTGGAATTTAGTCAATTATTTGTCTGTCACCTCTGTGCTCAATACAAGCTCAGAAGTCTTAGGAAAGATGTTTCTAAGTGAACATCTCCTTCAGTAGTGCTACACATCTGATCTCTCATCCTTTTCTCTTGGTGGTGCCTTTTTCCTTTTCTAACAAATATCTTTTTTGCCATAGTCAATTTGGTAACGATGGAGGAAGTTCAGCACTGTTTGTAGCAGGTTAGAGAATATCAGCCTGTGCTAAGAAAAGTGGTGGTCTGGTGGTTTGCATTGATGAGATGTATATCATATGTTGACCTTTTGAAACTTGTATTTACATTTATTCTTATGAATGTGCTTCATGAGAAAAAGCAGTGATTGCCTAAACTTAATTATAATTCCATGTGGGAGAAGGTGAAGACTTGAAATTCTGAGTAAAACATAGGTGACAAGGTGTAGCAGAGGAATAAAACCAGCTAAAATGGATCTGAAGGAAAAGAATCAAAACTAACTTGTCACATTCTAGCCACGACCAGCAGAGAATGGACAAAGCCTTATTTTCTTGCCAGCTTTTCTTCCTGTCTTTCAATTCTGTTGAAACATGAATCACTCTTGGTCAGTATGAAGTGAGGCATGGTTTTACAGGTCGAGAAATATTCACCAGAAGTGAAGAATCAGTTATGTGGTATCATTTCTGACTGATGTTTGTCTGATCTGCTCTGAGAAGAAAAACAGAACAGAAGAAACAGAGAGCCTATGGTCCTAAAATTGATTTTGGTTTTATTGTTTTTGTACTATCTGTTTTAGTTCTCCTTTTGCTGCAGCTTAAGCTCATTTGTTTTGATCTTATTCCAGGCGGATGTAGAGAACAGTGTGTAATTTTCATGCCTTTGGCAACATTTTTGAATTTGATGGCAAATTTGAAGCCAGACTAAGCAGGCCCCTTTCAAGTGGCTTTATATCACATTTTATAAAAGATGAACTGAAGGTACCGGTCTATTTGTATTGGAAATATCAAATAACTCATCTCTACAAGATGGAAAAGAATGTGTTCATTGGAAATACAGTAAACTAAATCTCTGTGCATAACTTAGAAACCATGAAACCATGGATCATGGTGATCTTAGCCATTGCCAAACACTGACTTACTGTGTGTGTTTGTATATCTATATCTATATATGTCATATAATTGCTGTATAGCTCTGCATATGAAAATTTTGTTAAAAACATTCTGTAGATGCATACCTATCAGACTTAGAGGAGGGCTTATCAGTATAAAAATAGAAAATGATTGAATTACTCAAATTTATTAGCCTTTTCAATTTTTTCCCCATTTATTTTTATCACAGAATGCATGAGATGGCAGGGCTGCAGCATTGCAGGCTGCCTTCAGATAGGTGTTACAGATGGGAGAAACCTTCTAAGTTCAAGTCCTCTCTCCTGCTGCCACCTATTATTTGCATGATGACTTTGGTACGCTCAGCTGTTCAACACATAACTAGTGCATTATTTTTGCATGTTGTGTGTGTTGGTAATCGTGGAACACTTACCCCAAAAGCTCCTTCTTTCCAGTAAAAGCCTTTCCCTGATTTCCAACCTAATTATTGGATATGAATTGGCTGTTTTCTCATTTTGTTCTTTGTCATAAGAGCTACCTTCTTCTCCTATGATAAATTAGTTTTTCCATTCCCGTGGTCATCCTGCTAGCCGTGGTCTAATGGGAATCCATTGTTCTTGCACAGAGGATCGGGATTGTGATGTGTTTTTCAGATGAGGTCTCACTGAAGCCTTCTTTACTATTACTGCTGTTTTCTTGTATCCTGGAAACATTAGACAATTCACTGGGTTTTTAGTGTCTTCCTATTTTTTAATTAAGGAGAATATTTCATAATTATATTTTATGATGGAATGGGTCACTGAATATCTCCTCACAGTACTTCAGTTCTACTTCAGTAAGAGATGTTTGACAGAGAAAATGCAGAACAGAACATTTGTTCTCAGCATTTACAACTGCACTTTTGCACCTGTACTTACTCTTAAGAATGGTTTTCTAATGCTTGTGTGTAAATGTTTTGTTACATAATCTTGTATATTTACCTTTCACATGACAGAAAAATAATTTTGCAGCTTTATATAAGTCTGTTAAAGATGATTGTTATTTACTTGGGAGTTAGAAATACTCCATTGTCCTGAGGCTTTAAAAATGTGTTGAATCCTCAGTACCAGAAATTGAAAGTAATTTCAGAATGCTCTCATTCAGTGTAGGTAGAAGAAGCTAGCAGATTTTTATGCTGTATGTAGTAGCAAGATATAATTAAGCATTGGAAAAGTCTGCTTCTTCTCCACCTCATTTTTGAGCTTTCTAGGTGATAATCCTAACTAACAGTGCACATTTGTATTTGGTTCAAGGGAAAAGTGCATGAAGTGCATAGTTTTCCCAGCCTTTTGAGTTCTCTTGCAGAAGAATTCTGTCTCCTTGGTAACAATTAAAACTGGGGAAATTGCTCTTTGTTGGAATCCTGTCCTTTGCCCAAGTTCTAAATTCTACCAACACTTGGCACTTCCCCTTTTGCCTCAATGCAGTGTTCCCATAAGCTGTTAGTTTTGTTCCTTTATACAGGATTAACTTTGTTAAAAGAAGAAAAAATGGGGTAACAAAATGGTACGGCCTTTCCTCAGCTGTACTGCACTGCTTAGAATTTAGAAGTTATTATATCTACAGAAAGGCCAGTGGGTCTTGAAATGTCCAATTGTCTGCACACAGGTACTGGCTGCTGTGTGTTATATGTAAGACAGCCTTACACTGGCTTTTGTTGTTACCTGCATTGTGTTATGTAAGGCACTTACTATAGTGAAATGATTATAGCAACCTTGAGTGACATTTTAATCCACTGCCCTGCCTTAATAAGATAGATTAAATTCTAGTTAAATATGTTAGCTTGTATGTGAGGAAATAAATACATAAATGAATGTATATATAGGAAAAAATTGAATACAGATGTGAGTGTATTGGTCTCAGTAATACTGTACACTGCCATGCATATATCAAAGGTATGTACAATTTACATATTTTGTTCTTGATCCATTATCTAGGATTTTTTGCAGATTGATAACTAAGGCAACTTTCACAGTTATCCCAAGCAGAACTGGCTAACCTGGGTTCTGAAACTGAGTAGTTCTTTGAAATCCTGTGTGCTTTTTAAAGAGCCCTACAGAAACAGCTTTTTCAAAATTCAGACACATGCTTTTGTTTAGGAGGGATGTTTGTCACCACTTCCCAATCAATATCTTGAGAAAAGTGATTGAAACATTGCTGCCACCTTGAGGTTATCTTGTGAGTACATTGTGAAGCCTAGCTTGCCCAGTGTGCTTGAGTTTAATGTATTGACTTTATTTTATAAAAGTTAACTGTTGGGAGTGCACGAAGTCCTTCAGTGTGCAGTTATGCCAGGCCTTAGCCTGAGACACAGCCAGGGATGGGAATGGCTTTAAAGCACGGTGTTTGATCAAACCTTGTTCTCCATAGCAGCAAAAATGGAGGGAGGACTGTAAAGAGTGAGGACTTGCAGAAAGAGAGATACTGGTTAACAAGATTTTTCCTTTTTTGCAAAGGAGGAGTAAAATAGGGCACAGAGTTCCAGGTTGGATTCACAAGCATGCCATTCATACAGTTCCTGACTGTGTTCCTTGTTCTACCACAACTCTTATTCCACCTGAAAACTGAGAAAACCATTATGCCCAGTATAATGGTTTAAAATCAGGCTTTCTCCTAGCCCCAGTTTGATGGAAGTACACATTAAAAAAATCTGAAGAACAGAAGATAATTAGAAATGGAGACCTTCTGTAAGAACAACTTAGTCCTGAAAGTTTATGTGCTCAGGAGATACACAGACTTAAAGAACAGAAAAGTTTCTCAGCATCCCATCTGCTCCTCCCTTTGTGGAACATTTGTTTCAATTGAATCCAAAGAAGGTCTTGCATTTGCCTTCTCTCTTCTCTACCTTCATTCTCTTACCTAGAGGGTTGGGTAATCCAGTCTGTTTTCAGCTTTGTGGATTTATATTAAAATGAGATTTCCATCCCAAGAGGAGAGACTTGGAGCAACTATTGACGTTAATTCACTAAATTACATATTATGTTGTTTCAACCAAATACAGTGATGGTGATGCTGAGGCATTAGACTTGCTCAGCAAACAGTGTGAAGCAGGAATGCTTTGTTGAGAGCAGCATCATTGTGTTAAATTTTAAGTGTCCTTGGCTGATTTGAGTAGTCATCTTGATGCCTCTAGGGTTTTCCTGAGTCGTAATATTTATAATTTTGACTATTAGTAGTAATAGTTGTAACAGACCATTGAAATGAGCTCTTCTTATATCCCAGAGGAGTTATGAAGTGTAGTTTTCCTGAGAGGTTCATAGCATCAGTGAAGTCAATGTTCTCTTGCCTCTGACAGCTCCTGGGGGTGTGCCAGCACCAGTCCCTTAGCACAAGGCTGTGGTAAACTGAATTAGAAAATACATGTACTCTCCACTCCCAAGAAGTAAGAACTTCTGGATTTTTTCCTGCCAGATTTGTTCCCTGATCTGGTTCACTATATGATGCTGTTAACAATGGTCCTGGCACAGTAGAAAGGTCAGTACAGGGCAGGGATGAGCAGGGATGGCTGAGTCAGCCTGAGTAGCATGGATTTTACATTGTTCCATTGAGTATGTTAGTGCAGAGAAGACCTGCCCCATCTTTTATCTGTGTTGTGAGAATTTCATGATTATTCTCAGAACATCTCTCACAGGCCTAATACTGATTTGAAAATATGCTTTTGTTAATATCTTCTTGTCTGTTTCTTGTATGTTTTGTAGACCACTTGTCTTTTTGCCTCATAAAACATGACTTGCTCTCTTCAGATTTCACCACATAAATCTTCCTGCTGAAAATTTACTGAATTTGTTCAAGATGGTGTTATTCCATTCCCCTTCCACTGTGTTGGAAAATGCCATTTTTTGTGGATGCATCTGCCTGTATAGTTGGTTAAAATCATCCAGCATCACTCTCGTTTCTTCCCTGAGGAACATTGGGCTTCATGGAGACCCAAAACCTGTAATTGTAGAGTTTACTTAGAGAAAATTAAATAGGTTGATTTTAAGCATTGCAAAACTCTCAATGTAAAGATAAAGCCATTATATTTGCCTAGGACCCCAGTGAAACCTGAATTACCAACTCAGAATGTGGTATTAAAGTATATGAGTTTTTGGTTTTCCTTTTTGATGAGGTCTCTTCTGTGTAACTTAGGAGTATTGCCTTGCTTTCCCCTTGATTTTCGTAGGTGTTATTGTTAAGGACTGTTGGATTTTATATTACTCTCCCTCTCACTGTTCACAGTTCTAGAGCACTGCCAATTGCAAAATATTTGATCTGATCTCTAAAAAGAATTTGCAGAACTGCAGGGTGGGAAAGTCATCCATGTCTGCAGCAGGGAAGCCAGTTTTCCATACTTAGTAGCTGAATGAAGTTCGGACACTAGTTGGATAGTAAAGAAGGGGTAAATAAGTGAAAGCTTATTTTTCAAGCTTTGATCTTACAAGGATATTTAATTATACATTATGTAGAAGTACACTTGCCTGTCTTACCATCCTGTAAGAACAATGTATTTCTTGTAGTAATTATATTGCATTGAAAGATTAAATGATCTTAAAGGAATTGAGCTTTATTCTTGTGCAAATAACTAATTAGTGCCTTCTCAATGTCCTGAAAAAGTAGTCTTTATTTCCTGGAATACTGTGTGCTCAAACCACAGTTGGAGCAAATTTTCTGTTGCTACGGGAATCCCAGTCCATTCCATTTGGGTCCTTCTGTGGTTGTAAGGTGTGCAGGGAAGTACTGCCCATGAGATGGTCGCTGTGTTTATTTTAGGAACAAGAGAATTAGCCAGCCATTGCATTTTGATTGCTTGGGACATTAGTAAATTAATATCCCAACAGTATGGTGTTACAAAGAAATGCACTTGGTCTGCAGAAAAGTAGATTAATCTAAGGTTAATTTTGTAATTTAGGATGCTATAATGTTTTCCTTTCCTTAGTGAATTTGAAAGGAAATAACTGCAAGCATTACAACTGTACAAGCACAAAGTATCTGGATTAGATAAGATATGATACAAATGCTAAAGGAGTATTATTTTAAAGAACTTAGTAATTTTCAAATGTGTTAACATACCCCTGTATTGTCTTTACTGAATAATCTGTGTAAGCTTAATAAAAAGCTGTATGTGAAAAAGCTACTCAAGTGTTTGATGGCAAGAATGTGCTATTATAATTTAATAATATCAATTTCTGATGCTGGTTATATTTCCAAAAGTATGAATGTGAAAAATAAGTTTTTGAGATAAGCATAAAAAGCTCATATCCTCTTCACTTTGTTTTATTACAGTCAGAGATTAGAAATGAAAGCACAAGTTGCAGATGCATTCATAGCAAAATTCCAGCTGACACCGGATGAAATGAATCTGCTTCGAGGCACGAAAGATGAGCCAATTACTGAGGTAGTTCAATGAACATTAAAATCTTTACCCTGAACTAAAATGTAGCAATGCCCTAACTGAATTGTACACGAGATATTATTTTGAGTTTGCAGTTTAATTTGTTATGGAGGAATGTACCTTTTAACAGAATGGTGAATTTCTGATGAGTTTGAAATGTGTGATGAAAGATTCAAGTAAAGAGACAGAAAATCAACATTAAATTCTAGTTTGTGTAATGATGTAATGAGTTTGAGGCAAATGAGCTCTCATGTAATCAGTTTGAGGCAAAGGAGTTCTCATGTGGTTCTGCACTTCAAAAAGACCTTTATTAAGTCTGATTTTTTGTTGAAGACATTTTAAAACTTCATGTCACTTAAAGCAAATGAGAAGCTTGCAGCTCTCTAGTACTGCCACTGTGTGTGTGTGTCTGTGTACATTTTGCATATTCATGTATGTAGGTATTCAGTGACTTGAGACAATATAAGCTGAGGCTTTCCCTCTGTTATTTGTTTGCTGAAGATAACAGGTGCTGATTGACTTTAGCCACCTTACAAGTTTTGGTATATGTTATGGTTTGAATAAGAAGACACAGTGAAAGGAAAGGAAACTTATTCTACAGTAAAAGCAAACAGAATAATGAAAGAATTGAGTGTACTGAATAGACAGACTTTTTTATTGTTGTAGTTGCATGGAAAGCTTCATGTAGTGTCTCAGCAGGTAGTCCAGATTTATCTCATTTTCACAGGCATCCTGTTGGCAGTTAAAGCACTATCAAAAACATGAAACTGATAACCATAAATAACCATAAACAGTGCTAATGAAAGCATAAATGGAATGTGCTAAATAATTGTGCACTTGAGTAATTTCTGTATGCTTTTGTACCACTATTGCCATGAAAGAACATTCAAGTTTCTAGGAAGTGCCTATTGCAGGGAACAATGACAGCAACGCTGTGCCAGTCCATGATTGGTTTCCCATGATAGCCAGAGGAGGGCTGGTCTTTTTGATATTTTGTCTAAAAAATGTGCAGAAGTAACTGAGCTAAAGCAGTTGTTCTGCTTTATTTGGCAGACTTCAGTAACATCATGTGTGTGCATTTCCCCTATGACAGTCAATCAGTGTGCTTAAAACACCTTTAGTCAGACTTCTGGTATGGAAATTTCTTTTTTCTCAAAGGAAGAGTGCTTTGGAGTTTTATAAACGTGGTTTTTAACACAATTGATGCAAGATAGTAGATTAAATTGCTGACCTGTTTTACTTAGAGTAAGTTTATTTCTATGTGACTTGAGCCAGAATGAAACTCTACTTTCCTGAACAAACTGTATTCAAATCACAAAAGATGTAACAAACAGTTGTATCTGAAACAACTGGTCTTCTCCAGGGTATTTGAAATATGTCTCCATAAAAAAGTGGGTTTGAAAATGTTACTGGCTTTCCATTTGGGCTCTGAAGCTAACAAAGGAACCTTTTCAGCCATATGTCTGTGTCTTCTAGGGTTTGGGTTGTTTTTTTTTCACTGCTGCTGTTGAGTTACTCCACAGAAAAGGGTTGTTCTGGAAAACCTTAGTCTAGTCTATTGCAAATGGATTTTTTTTTTTTTTAAGACATAGTTACCCCATTTTATGAATACAAAAAATACCAACCTGTAATCATTGTCCTTTACAATGCTCCTTATAGGTGCTGACAGTAATGGAGACAGTAATGTACTGCATAGCAATGTCCTAAAAATCTCCCTAGAGTAACCTAATCCTAATGGATGTGAAACTCACAAGACAGGTTGAAAACGCATCTTTAGTGCTTTTTTGCCTTTTTTTTTTTTTTTTTTTCATGGAAGAAAAGTTGACACAATGGGAAACTAAAAAAATCCTAAGGCTCTTAAGATGGAATGAAAGGTAAGTGGCAGAGGTCGGGTGCGAATTTTAAAAGCAGCATTTGGAACACAGACCTGCAAGAAACTTAAAAAAGTAATTGAAAGAGGGGATATAGAGTGCTAGAGATTTGAAGAGAAAATACTGCTTTTACACAATCCTTGTGTTTTGTTTTTAAATTGATATAGGATTTTTTTAAGGCTTTGGGACGAGTAAAACAAATTCATGATGATGTCAAGATTCTCCTCCGAACAAATCAGCAAAGGGCAGGGTGAGTTGTACTTAAATGAGTGCAAGAAAACCATTTACAGTTAAAAGCAGAAGTTAAAGCAAGGTCTCATTCCTTGCTTCATATGACAGAATATATACAGAAATATACAGAATATTTCACAAAAAAAAATTAAAATGTTTGGAATTCTAATAATGATATGTTTAATTTGACTTGCACATGCTTTTGCTAGTACTGCCTGAAATAGTATTTGCAAATAAACTTTTTATTTGTCTTGTAGCTTGGAAATTATGGAACAGATGGCTTTACTGCAAGAAACATCTTATGAACGACTTTACAGATGGACCCAAAGTAGGACTAAGAATGTTTTTATGTTTATGAATATTATTATGATGATTCCTTTAATTCCTTCATGTGGATTGAACTTACCACAAACCCTTTCCAAGATATGTTAACATTTTGGTTTCCTTCTTAGGGAAAGATGTGTTCTGAATCAGTTAATTGGCAATTCTCTCATTTTTTTGGCCAATTCCATTGTTATAAAAGTGTATTATTTATTTGTGTTTTTAGTAGATGATTTTCCACAAAGAGCAACTACTATAGTTTGGTAGTCCAAACAAATTTTTAATTGTATTGAATTTCATTTCCTTGCAAGTTAAAGGGAAGTTGTTGGTTTTAATGATTTGGTAGTAAGATCTAATGTAGTGGAAGAAGTGGTGGATTACTTTAAGAAAAGAAAAAAAAAAAAAAAATGCCTTTTGTCAGGATGTTCTTTTACATGATAGTAGGCTTTCTTTTTTTTTTTTCTTTGCATATGTACTCTGGATATAGCCATCCATGTTCAGTGTAACACCTTGATGGTGTCAAATATAGCTGCTTTTTTATTACTTCCCTCTTTTCCAAAGTGAGAGATTGTGTCACTGACAGTAAGATTCATGGGGGAAAAATGGTGCAATGTGATTTTTATATTCATTAGCTGTTCTTCTATGGATGCTGAAACCTCAAATAATAGTTGTGGTTTCACCCTTACGAAAAGTCATAATTTTTCTGCCAATGTTTGATTTAGTTTGTATGATTTTCACATTCTTGCCTAGAATATACATGATTATATAGTTATTTTGATGAAAGAAAAAAAAAATAACAGAGCCAAATGACAAAACAAACAGCTTGCTTACCTACTTGCTCCATTTTTTTTGTAATAGTTTACCTGAAATTTGGTAAACAGTTACAAAGGAGTCCTATAAAATTCTGAGGGTTGAATGAGTCAACATTTGTATGTGGGCATGAACAAGTAGTAAGCTTCCTTTAATCATTTATATTGTTGAAATTTGTGATAGACATGCATTTTACAGTACTGCTTGCAGGGGAATTTAATTGTATTAACACTAACTAGCCCGGATAGCATATTCTGAAGTTTTCAAAATTAAAAGCCTTTGAGTTTTTAACTCATTTTCTTGTTTGACAGCTTGTATAAAATGTATTACAGTGTAAAGAATGTGCTTTTATTTGTGTTGGTGTTTTACAGATGAATGCAGGACATTGACACAGGAATCATGTGACATTTCTCAAGTTCTCTCTCAAGCCATGGAAGCCTTACAAGATAGACCTGTCCTGTACAAGTAAGTAAATGTTTGCTATTATCTCTAACAGAAGCTAGTATTTTGAGCTTCAAGATGGGCATGAATTACAGTGCCAAGGCTGGTGGCACTTTGGTCCTGTGCCAAATTCAAAACAACCCAGAAACTTAAGTGATAAAAAAATCATATTTCAACTGCTTTAAATTTCAGAAGTCTTTTTGGTGTAATTATGATACAGGAAATGTCATTGGACTTTTTCTAACTTACAAGTTTCTAATTAAAATGTCAGACTGTTTTAATTTAAATTAACTGCGAGTTTCTGTGCTCTCATTCTAGGATTTTTCTGTAATAAAATAATCCTTTTCAGAGCATGTGATTGTATCATTTAAATCCCAAAAGTAAAAAAAAATTGGTAAAAACTAATTAGCTTTTACTGAAGTGCCTGTGGAAGTAAGGATGTCTTCCATTATGAGTTATACAGTAATCTATTAAAAAGTTCTACATTTAGACCTCTAAAGTGTAGAGGTATTTATATATCTCAATCTGTGTAAAATACTACTGCTCTCCTTCCGAGTTTGCTGAAGTGTTGTTGAAGTAAATGAGATGGTACTTAGGAGAGTGAACCACCAGGTGGCACTGTAAGAACTGTTTATCGGGGTGACCATCCCAAAGACGTTATTTACTCTGCTTTGGGGTTTGGACTCTCGGTTTTTGTTGGGCTTTTGGGGTTTTTTTTTTTTTTTTTTAATGCATTCATCACATTTAGCAACCATTAAAAATTACTTTCAGCCGCAGGTATCCATGACAGCAGAGTAACAGGCAGCCTTTCAAAAGCTACCCTTGTCTTCAAGAGTGCCAGTGTGAAGGTGTAGGTGCATGATGCTCTAAAGCTCCATGGAGCCATTCACAAGAAAAATGCATAGGGCATGTGGACCTGAAAAATGCTGTCAGTGTGAGAGAGAGCTCAGATCTGGACATGCTCAGTCATCTCTGCTGGTCAATATGAGGGAGAAGTGGTGTCACTTGACCTCCCCAGCTGTTGGATGTGGTGTGTTGCAGTGCTTCAGGCCAGAGCTGGGAATTGCAGTCCTCTCTTGCATTCTCTCCTCTACACCCTTTTACAGCTACAAAAGATCAGTCACTGCGCTGTTCACATTTTATAGAACTCTTTTTAGATACACATTTATTTTCTGTTATAAATACTTTCTTCAATTATGATACTTTGAAACTTCATTAAAAAATCATTGTTTTGCTTTCTTAGTTCAAGGAAAGAAAACTCCATCTTGTGTATAAATCCACTGCTGGCTAGTTTAAAATGAATCTGCAAAACAGAATTATTTTTTTTTTTCTGTCACAAACAACAGTAATAGTACTAACAAGGATAGAACTTGATAAATAAGACCTTTTCTCTGCCAAAAGGGCAAAAATAAACATTACTGTAGACGATGCAGCCACGTGTCTCTCATCACAGATTATCAAGCTTAATTACTTGCTACAGCATATTATCAAAATTGCAGTACTAATACTTTACATTTTAGATCTCAAGATTTAGTTTATTCCCTTCCAAAAATTTTTGTATACCTTTAAGTAACAAATTGCTGAGTTCATAATGTAGAAGTTAAGTCAGAGAAGAAAATAATTTTAAATGTCTTTTGCGTGCTGGCACTGCTGTGTGAACTAAACACTTTCTCTCCAAATCACTGCCCTTGTATCTGATAAAGATTGTGATTCAGATGGGTGAAAGTGAATAAGATGGAGAAGGGCAGGAGTTTAGAAACAAATCCACAAATTCTTGTTTCCTTATATTGACTTAGGTCTTGTTAACTAAAAGTGTCAGAAGGATTGCACCGTGGATGGACTTTTTGGAACTGCAGTCAGTAAGGGATGTAAAATAAACATTTCAGATTTGTTTTCGCTTCCTGGCTCTAACAGAAAAATTGTGAACTGTTTCCTAGAAAATGCATGGAGGCATAGCTGAAAGCAGTGTGTCTCTTCCCTCATGCACTCAGGTTTACAAAGTTTTTTTCTTCCTCTTTCCCCAGGGATCATTACTGTACGTTTTAAACATTAAAGCTGGGTTTAAAAAAATACAAATGTTGTTTTCTTCTCCGAACATGAGTATGTGTAATAACATAGTAGTAAATACTGTGTTCTAGTGTAAATAATAGTTATTGCTGAATTTTTTAACATGCAGGATTTTGTAATGGTTATACCCTGTTCTACTGAGAGCAAAAGGAAAATTAGTAGTTTCCTTTTTAAAACAAACTTGTCACTATTGAATGCTGTTTTCAGAACTCATAACAATCACAAGATCTGTTTCACTGCTGTATATATAATGATCTATTGTATTGCTGTTTATTGGAGATGGAAAAAAAGGCTAATTTTGATTTCTATAGACACTTGAGATTTTTCACTCCAATACTGCTCCTTCTAGACGGTAGGCAGTTGTCGGATCCTAGATCTCTTCCACTTCTAATTGCATTATTTATGTCAATACTAATTTATTAGAATTATATTTTAGACTTTTATCAATTGTGGATATTTATTCTCTAACTTAACAAGTACAGTGTATAAAGAAAAACGCTTCAACAGAAATCTCCAGATTCTTCAGTGTGCTCTTTCCCCACCTCTTTCAAATAATAATTAGGATTAAAATGTACAAAACTGAAGGTTCCCTCTGACTTTTTACAGCAGAGTAGAAATCTTATTGAACTTAATGCCAAACATTTTTGAAACCGTAGATTATTTTCTTTTAAATTTTGTTCTCTGCCTCTATTAAATGTGAATGCAGTGCCTATTAAATGCAGACTTACTTAAGACAGTGAAGAACTTTCTTTTTATTAATATTATTTTATATGTATTTCTCTGCTGGGTATCAATGGTAAGTGACACCATGCTCACTCTTGTACAGTTTTCAGTTATATTGGAAAAATAAACTGTAATGTGCATTTCTCTCCTATGTACTTTGTGTGTTGTTCAAAATGCTTAACTTGGTTTAAGAAAAATAGAAGTGTTCTGTGGCTCACAAATGTAACTGGGATGTTACCTGTGTTCATTTCCCATCCTTCACTTATTTTTTATGCTTTAGAAAGAAAGGTAGCCTGCTCCAGAAATGGGCCATGTGTAAGTTATTGGCACCTCCTCTACCACCAGCAAGCCATTTGAGATAATGCATTCTGGGCTGTAATTGTTCATCCATTAAATATCTAGCTAAGATTGCTTTGATTAAAATCAGTGAATAACTATCAGATGAATATAGGTCTGTTCCTACTAGTCATGTGGTGGCCTAGAAGGAAGAAGCTTTGTGTTGCAGTGCAATAAATTGCTGCTTCTGTCAGTCAGCTGGACCATATGCAAACAGGAGTCCCAAGCCTGTCAAAGATGCTTGTATGTACAAAAATTGAAAACCTGTGTTTTCATTTATTTTTTTATGTGAGGTAAGTGAATGGGAGGGTCAAGGAGAAGTTCTCTTTAGTATCTTTTTCAGAGGAGTCAAGAAAATCACAGAATATCCTGAATTGGAAGAGACCCACAAGGATCATGAAGTCCCAGTCCTGTCCCTGCACAGCACCATCCCCAAAAGTCACACCATGTGCCTGAGAGCATTGTCAGGCTGGTGCTGTGACCACTTCCCTGGGAAACTGTTCCAACCACCCTCTGGGTGAGGAGCCTTTTCCTAATATCCAACCTAAGCCTCCCCTAACACAACTTCAGGCCATTACCTCGAGTCCTGTCACTGGTCAGCACAGAGAAGAGATCAGTGCCTGCCCCTCCTCTTCCCTCAGGAGGGAGTTGTAACTGCAATGAGGTCTCCCCTCAGTCTCCTCTTTTCCAGGCTGAACAGAGCAAGTGACCTCAGGCATTCCTCATGAGGCTTCCCCTCAAGGCCCTGCACATCTTTGGGGTCCTCCTTTGGACAATCTCCAATAGTTTAATGTCTGCTTTATATTGTGGCACCCAAAACTGCCCAAAGATGGGACTCAAGATGAGGCTGCCCCAGCTCAGAGCAGAGCAGGACGGTCCCCTCCCTTGCCCAGCTGGTGATGCTGTGCCTGGTGCACCCCAGGACACTACAGAAACAGTCACTGCATTTTCTTCCTTTGCCCCCTTTTCTTTTTTCAGTAACAGTGACCTGATCCTAGCAAGACTACAGCTTCTGCCAATGCTCCTGTGTAGGAGGCACAGTGCCAAGTACTTTTTTCAGTCTATTTTGCAATGGCATTAGAAGAGGTACTCTAGAAAAACTGTTCAGTTTCAGTAGAAAAACCCCACAAATTCTAATCTGACAGGTAGTTCATTTAGCCTGGAAACTAAGAGCTATCCAAGAACCAAGAAAGAAGAAAAGGACAGTGTCTCTGCACATGTGTGTATATATATATATATATATATATGACTATATATTGCAGCACCTGTCTGCAATATAATAAGTCTTATCTCATCCTGTACATTTGCTCTAGAGCCAACAGGTAGGTGACAATGTGAAATTTGTCGTCTTTTCTCCTGTTTTTCAGATGTACCATAGGCAGAGCAGGATGATAGAAATTTCACATCTTCAGATGGTTTTGAATGCTTTACAGTAGAGCATTGATGCAAGATTTCTAGAACTATAAAATGTTGTATTAGCTGTGAGGGTGAACTAATCAACATGTGATGAGGCAAATTGGGTTTTTTAAGCCTGTTTTCTTGTTTCAATAACAGATACACGTTGGATGAGTTTGGAACAGCTAGAAGGAGTGCTGTGGTCCGTGGCTTTATAGATGCTCTTACTAGAGGAGGTCTGGGAGGTACTCCCCGCCCTATTGAAATGCACTCTCATGATCCTCTGAGGTACAGTATTAACAAGATAGGAAATAATCTGTTGTTGTTGTTGTTGGCAATTTGAATTCCTGACGCCATAAACCACTAATTTACACAGAAATTTCTGTCTTTGTGTAGGTATGTAGGAGACATGCTGGCCTGGTTGCATCAAGCTACAGCTTCTGAAAAAGAACACTTAGAAGCTATGTTAAAGCTTGTGACTATTCAAGGTAGTACTGGTTTTAAAACATAGATTGTGAAGTGATAGTAACTCTGTGATAAGTAAGAAAGTGTGATTAATTTCTTAGGCTCGACTTCAGTTATAAGTTCAGTTATAAGTCTGAGTTTAAATTTTCCTAAAAATAATCTCAGAACAGCTGGTGGTTGCATTCTGCCAAAAGAATGCCCATAACAAAAGAAGAGTATTTCAAAATGCACTCATTTTATTTTACTGTACTTATAATAGATTTACATTAAATTTAAAAAGTGACAGTTTAGAGCGTAGTTGAGAATTCAGAAATTGTTTGTACTGGATATGAATACATATCTCCTTGAAAACATTTCGTATTAGGTTGAGGATTTTCATTATGCCTTTGTTCTTTTGTTTAGTAATTGTTTTTAAATATAATTCATTGTTTCTGTAAGTCTTTTCACTCTATGCTACAATGAAAATGGAATTTTCATCTCTTAATCATTTAACATCGTTCCAGGTTTAGGGAGATTGAAGTATGCTGCTCAGAGATAGGTGAAACTTTTTAATATCAAAACTTTCCTTATGCTTAGTCTTCAGCATTTTGCTTTGTTTTCAGTAGATTGAACTTATACTTTAAAGACTTTTATCCTGCAGAAGCTTTAGTATGATTTGCCGCCATAGTTTCAGAGAAAGATATTTTTTATAAATTAAGCATGTGTACTCAATTGTAACAAACTCATTTTAAGAACTTATATTTGATCTGTGTCTGGTGAGCTCTTCAGATTGTATGTCTCAATCCCACTCTGGGTTTTAAAGTGTATATGTATTCTGAATTTCCTTACTGTTGTAAATATTAATTTGCTTTCCTAATTAATGGTATATGGGAAAAGAGACTGTTTAGGAGCTGTTGTAAGTCAAACTGGAGGAAGTACAGTTACAGTGTACTATGAAAGTGAATTTAATACTGTTTGCTGACAGTGTTTCAGGGAGACAGGAAAGCAGGCCTCATGATGGTTTTATGGTAGAGAAAAAGACGTGGCAGTTCTTTGTAGATGACTGACTGATGCATCTGCTGTAACTGAGGAGCCCTTCAGGAAAAGCTGGAGCATGTAAATGTGTCTGGTTCTGGTATGGGCTGGACTTCTGCTACTGCACTTTGTTCTGAAATTCTCCTCCTTCTTTGTGTAATGCTTTGCTTAACTATGAAGTTCTTTGGCCTTCTGACAGGATGTCGGGCTGAGATGAGGTGACCATGAAATTAGATATATTTAGAGCATTTCAGCCACAGAGCAAGACACTTGATAATACAGAGAATATAAATATTTGGGAGAGAAATTTTCAACAAAAAATAACGCCAGAAGCTTTTTCTAGAGAGGCTGGTATAAACAAGAGATTCAGTATTTCAATCTGAAGGAAAAATATGTTTTCCTAAGCTCTCCAGGACTGGCTCTGCTGATCATTGTTGTAGTTTTCAAGACATATAAAGAGGAATTCTTACTTTCATACTGTGAGCAACAAACTTATTCTTCTGTGTCTTTGGGGAAATTTTTTTGATGACAAAGATAGTGATCTGATAAGGTCTATAAGACAAAATGGTACTTAATAGGATGCCACTGGATTTAAGAAGAAATGCTTATGGGCAGAGCAATCCCCAAGGTACCCTGAGATTATATGTTCTTTATAAATACAGGTCCTGAGTTGGTAGTGAGGACAGCATCTGTGGTACTCAAAAACTCAAGCTGAATTTTCTCTGCTGTTGTGTGGTCTTTAGGTGTCTGGTTATGCAGGCTACAGTAAAAATTGAGTTAATTTCATGTAGCCATTTAACAAGTGGACATCTTGTTTATTTGCAGTTAGAGATAAAGACAGAGATTTGCACCTTCAGAGTGCAGTTCTTCCTAACAAAATTTGTGATCTAATGTAATCATTTCTGGAGACTTTGATCACAAACTTGGAATTTTTTTCCATTCCCCTATAGAGGGAGCCCAAGCAACCGCTGTAGATAAAACACCTAGCTCGCAGTCTGAAGTTAGGTCAGTCAGATGTTTTCACTTAAATTTCAGCTTGAGTAAGTTTTTGCAGATGGAACCACTTCTGTTATTTTCATTCAGGTGTGTCTGTACTGAGTTCTGTTTAAATTCTGCTATAAGGTCTGTGTAATTTCAGGACTGTGGAGAGTGTGGTAAATCACAGCTGAACAAAAATTTCCTTTCTCAAAAAACAACAACAACAAAAAAAAAGCTGTATACCTGTTGGTGTGATACAGGTGGATTTGGTCCCTCTGGATGAAAAATTGTGTGTGACACCTTTTTTTTTTTTTTTTTGAGAAATGTTTCCACCCCACTTTTTACTTTAAAGTGAGCAAACTATGCCCATAAGCAGAGCATGCAAGAATGGCTTTTAAAAAGTTTTAAAATGTTAAGCTTGCAAAAATTAACTGTTTCAAATTAATCTGACCAAAAATGCTGTTAAAATTTTAAGTGCTGAAAACACACTCAGAAGAGTTTAACTCTTTTGCTGGTCAAGCATAAAGTGTCTGGTTTTCCTCTTCAGAGTTTAGGTATTCTGCTAGCAGGACCCTCCCAGTCATATAGAGATCTTCTACTTGAAAGAAATGGAGAATTGCAGGCATTTTAAGAGATGCAGTCGAAACCCATTTGTTATGGAGTTACAGGAACCCATATGGAGAACAGAAGCTAAACAAAGTCCAAGAAAAGATCTCTTCTTTTAATGAAGGATACATAGAGAAAAAATATATATGGTGTAGCAAGGAGTTAGAAGCATATCTTTAGTTATGAGCTGCATTCTAAAAGTTATTTTGGACCTCTGAGAATTGTTGCTTCTGTAATTCTTTTATGTCAAACTTGCACCACTTATATAACCCATTCTGCTGGAAGGTTTCGCTGCTTTTGGAATCCAGATATTCTTATTGAACATGAAAATACATGCAAAGGCACAAGCTTGTGGTATCGCAAAATTTTTATTCCATGTCCTGCGGTATTCGAACTTGTATATTTTTTGAGCTAAAATTTTCGTACCAAACAACTTGTTTTTAAGTCAATCTGGTCTAGATACACCATTGCAAATATGTGCTAGGTGCTTGTTACATTGATGAACAGTACAAGTGTGACTGTTCCTACTAAAAAATGTGTTAATTGCTAAGGTCTATCTGGGAGCTAGCCATTACGTAAAAAAGCATGCATGCTCTGGTTTGTAATCTTGTTTTTTGTCTTGATATCAATACTCAAGTATATAAGCATAATTTTATTATCTTACCAGTTCAGTATGTTGAAATTCCTACAGCCATCACACTGAATTCAGTTGTTACTGCTTATGTGGCTTTTCATGTAACTTGGTGTAAAGAGGCATTGGCACAGATCTCTGATCTTTCATTATTTTTACTCTCTGAGGTAATCTGTCTTAGTCTGAAATAAGCAAAATATAGCTTCAGGTCACCTGATTTCTGTCACATGTCACAGTCAGTTTGTTTACTTTCATTGCATGGGTCCCATCTGAAGATGAACTCCTGTTGACAAGTTTTAAATTAGAATAAAAGTATTGCTTTCTCCATAAATCTGTTCTGAGTTGTTACTGAAGTGAGAGCTTGAAGATCTGTTGCTTTCAGTTTGATTGATTTATGACAGCACTGGTTGCCATGCAACAATTCACTTGTGTTTCGTGGTAAGATAGGGCAGTATTCTCTTTTGTACATCGTTCTGTGAAAGATGAGTTTCAATTGCTGCTGGGGAGGAAGCGTTTGCCAGCGCCGCAGCACACAGTAGCGTGGAGGTGCACATGTCACTTCATTTGTAACAATGCCATGAGCTCGTCAGTAAACAGCACTGACAGACACGTGTGTTTGCCAGTCAGGCCTTTCAAAATGGGGTGTGCTGCTGCTCCTTGTGCATCTCACTGGCCTGGGTGGTTTTTTTGGTTGTTTTTCTAGTTTAATTTCGTGAAGTGCTAATATTGAGCCTTACTGAGACAGCTTCTTGCTAAATCATTCATTCTCCCCCTTGCTGCTTCTACCTCAAATCCCCACGCACTGTGATGCTCTAGGAAGCAAATGCATAGCAAAAGGTAATGACTCTGGGACTGTTTTGCCATGCAGCTATTTCTTAATGGCTAGATTGGAAGTTCAGTGGAGGTGTGAACTACTCATATGGAGAAAAGAACACACAGTTCATAATGCTTTTTATGGAGGAATACCTCCTACGTTTGTTTATTTGTTTTACAGTCTTGAAGAAAAGAGAATTACATTTGCATAATCTTAGCATGTGTTTGCATTAAATATAGGTGTGGAAGAAAATATTCAAGAAGTAGTTGGGCACATCACAGAAGGTGTCTGCAGGCCTCTGAAGGTGAAGTATTTTGCTTTCCTTAGTACTCTAAATACAAAAACTGTTCTATCATGTTTTTTCTGAACTTGTGCTCCCATCTCTTCAGTGTATTTTCATTGCCCTTGGTTAAGAATTAGATTGTCAACTTCTGAAGGGTTTTTTTCCCAAATTTCTCAAAGATTCTTTTGTTCATAGATGTGTGGTTTAAAATAGGCATATAGTGCGAGATACTAGGGTGCTAAATTTAAGTCTTGATTTTGGTTTATTTTTCCTGTGTTGAGGAGTGCTGATGTACAATACAGTTTTGTGATAAGTGTATGGGAATAGCTGTAGTGGGTCAAATGAAAAATCCATGTAATTTACGTATTTTTCATAGTGATCATTATGCTTAGGGAAGAGTGTACAGGTTATGCAGTTGTGTCATAACTCTATAGGACAGTTTCCTTGCCTGTTTGTGAATATACTAAGGAGTTACTGAGCCATAACTTCTTCATATATAATAGATCTCAATAGATATTTTCTTGCATGAGCATGTCAAATTGATATAAAATGTTGCTATTCACAAAATATCCTCAGGAGGGAAGTGAGCATTTCAACTCTGCTGTGTGAAAAGCCAGTTTCTTTTGTGGTTTGTGGGGGGCATTTTGTTTGTTTTGGTTTTTTTGGGGGGTTGTTTTGTTTAATAACTCCAGCTCTTGCATTTTGAAGACACCATGAAAAATTGTTCTCTAATTACCATCGTTATGCTATCTCAGTTTTTTGTATTTGTCACATGCTTCTATACTTGTCTTTTTTTCAAGCTACAGCCTTAGTAAGTTTAGGGGATGCATTTGATAGAAATCATTAATGATCCATCAAATGACTGACTTGTCTAGTGGATGTGCTTCACATAATCACTGAAGTAATCACGGTGGTGAAGCTGAATACCAATTGCTGCCTGACCGTGCAGTGTATAAATCCAGGTGTTTTTAAACTAAAATCTACTCTGCCTAAATACGATTATAATAATTTTCTCTTAGGATTCTGTAGCTATAACAACCGTATCCAGTTGACAGATACTTGGTCTCAAATGTGAACAGCTAGATTCTGGATACTATAAATAAGTTTCTGATCAGAAAAGGATAAGGTTTGGAGAGGGGTAAAATTCAAAAAGGTGCCATTTAGAAAGTCACAGAATTACGGAAGAATTGAGGTTAGCAAGGCCATCTGGAGGTCATTTGGTCCAAACTGCAGCTCAGGCTGGGCCACTGAGAGCTGGTTGTGCAGGACTCTGTCCAGGGGACTTTTAATTGCTTCCAAGGATGGAGGCTCCACAGCCTCGCTGGACAATGTATGCCAGTGCTCAGCCACCTGCACAGTAAAAAAAAAAAACTGTTCTCTGATGTTTAGACAGAATCTCTTGTATTTCAGTTTTGTGCCTGGTGCCACAGAATTATGATCATCCTTCACAACTTTTTAGTTTTTGATCTGCTGGAAGACACCTTTCCTAATAGACACACAATCACCACAGCTTTGTATTTTTGGAAGATACTTCCAAACTTTGTGCTCTTGATCTGACTGCTTGAGATTTTTATAGTCAAGTACAGAGTATCTTTCATTTTGATTGCCAGACTCTTTACACTTACATACTACTAGTCTCTTTAGAAATATCCCCTGAAATACTGTTGTTAGTTATTACTGTGCTAGTAAAAATTAAAAAAAAAAAAACCTTAAATGAACAATTAAAGACTTCCCATTGTATTCTATATTTTAATAGAATGCAACTTAGATTAATTCACTGCCAGTCTAGACTTTCCAGTAAAAAGTATGAAACACTTATTGTTTCCCCATGGGAAAGGAAAAAAAAAAGTAGAAAAAATCCCCCCTGAGAAACTCCCAAGCAGAGGAGTCCTCATACAATGCAGAGGTAATTAGATAATTGCAAGCCACCATGTTCAGAGGAACAGATTCTGTTTGGAGGAGTCTTTTCTACAATACATTGTAGAAGGGTTATGCTTACATGCAGTCTAAATTGCCCACGTTTCCTACTGATAGTTGGTTTTTTAGGCATTTAAGTGACTCTTGAATACTCCCTAGTGGTAGGTCTTACCTCAGGCCTCTTATTTCAGATGAGAGGTAGGAGAATCTTAAAAACCATTTAAATTGAATTCCTCATTTTCCCCATAACATTTAAGATGAGTTCAAAACAAAATGTCTTTGGTGCCCTATGTGGACTGCAGATCCATGCTTGTCTTTTATGGTCAGCTAACAACAGGATGTAAAGGACTTAAAAATAGCAAGAGTTTTAAGTCCAGAGTTTCCCCTAACAGGTTACGTTGCATCACTTGCAAATTTTGGTTGTCCAGTGCAGTGAAGACTTCTGTATGGGAAGCAGCAGTTCTTCTTTTCCCACTTTGTCTTTTTAATTCTTATTTTTCTCTCATGACCCGAAAATATTGGGGTTTTTTTCTCTCCTTCTGCCTGTTCTTTTTCAGTTTTTAATTATTTTCTTTACGTTTAGTTATTCCCATTTTTTTGTCAATTTTTTTTCCCCTGCCTGCCCTATTCTCTTTTGCTGTACAACTAGAATATGCTCAGTATTCATGCCCACAGGACCTTTTAGGTAACACTGGAGACATATATTTGTATATAGACCTTTGTATGTACAAACACATTGAAGACCAAAGTTCTCCTGGGTGTTGAAATAAACTTTGTGCATTAAATATTGTGAATAAGAGTTAAAAAGTATCATTTGGTTTTGGTCTGTGAATTAGATGCAAACTGAAAGGACTGAGGAAACATAATCCTAGCTGGTTCTGCCTGCAGCTGGCTCTGAGAAGAAAGGACTGCAGCACATCGTGTTCCATTGAACAGCAAATTACTTGGGAGAGTAGGTGGTGGCTGCTGATTTTTGTGTAGCCCATTCTCACTCAGGCAGGTGGGAGAGCAGTGCAGTGATAAATCACTGTCTATTCTGCTTCAAAGATGCACAAAAATTGACCCTGGTGCAGCTTTTTATGACTGGATTGTGACTGTGTGTACCATGGAGACAAGACATCAGCTGTCCAACTGTAAAGATGCTCAGCACCATTGTGTTGTGTTGCCAGAATCTCCTGGTTGAGATAAACAGTCAACATAGCTGGTTATTGGTTATAAATATATGTGGCTAAATACTGGTAGGAGATAGATACGCTCTCCTTTAAAGGGAAGAATTTATTCATCCAGGTGAAATTTGTTTCTTTGGCAAAATACCTAGTTCTTTGATGTTCTGAATTTCTGCATGATGCTGGAAATCTACTGCTGTAGTTTAGTGATTCTGCAATATTGCAGGTATTCTTGCTATTCAGTGCTGGAGAAGATTACAGTATGTACTGGTATTAATCCATCAAATTATCTCATTATTTTTAAATTTCCAATAACAGCAGAAGTCTGTAGGATTTTTGGAAGTCTTTTTGTAGTTTTTCTTTTCTTAAGAATGCATATACTTTTATGTTTTCTGCCCAGATGCTTGGCAGCTCAGAAGCACTTCAGTTCAAGCTGAGCATTAAAGTTAACTGGATATTCTCTTTTAAAATTTATTTCTGGTTTAATTTATTTTTCAAAAATCAGAGATGTATTCCATATAAAGTCACAGAAGGCTGGTTTTCGGAATTTATGACCTGAAGGATGTTTGTATTTGTTCATGCTGCAGGTTAGAATTGAGCAGGTGATTGTTGCTGAGCCAGGAGCAGTTTTACTGTACAAGATTTCTAATTTGCTCAAGTTCTACCACCATACAATCAGGTACGCAAAATTACAAAATATGCTAAAAATGCCTTTTTTCCCTAATTGTATATGTAAGAATAAATCTGCTAGGAAGAGTGCTTTTGTTGTTTGATTGTTGCTCTGCACTATAACATCAAGAAGAAGCACGTGATATCAAGCAGAAACCATTTATTCATTGCCACTTCTTAGCTCATATCAAGACTGTTTTGGAATGCAGCATCAATTTGCCACAATAACTATTTCTTTATTGTTCTGTGTAGATTCAAATAGTATACAAAAAACCTCTACACAATATTTAATATGACAAAGTCAAGTCCCCTTTGAGAAAATGTTATTAAATTAAATATCTTTAGTTTTTCTTTTTTTCTTTTTTTTGTTTTGTTTAAACAATTGTGTTTCGATAACTTTTTGATAACATTTTTTCCCTAATTACGCACTTCCTTATTTCACTGTTGAAGATGCACTGATCACCTTCCAACCTTCCAGATGCCACCAGAAATACAGAAACTGGAGAAAAGCCAGAGCTGCTAATTTATATATAATTTATATGTTGTGGCATATGCTGTAGTTCATGTTGATTAGAAACAGCAGTAGGAGAAAAATCTTCCTCCACAGCCCTGAACTAAACTTTTGAGAAGTTGAAACATTAATATTACTGGTTGAGCTTCTTTGTCTGAAAATACTTCAGATGTTGGGCAGACTGGGATAAGTGGTTCCTGGGCACCTCCCAGCTTATTTAAAATCCTGAATTGTGATGGCAGGTCTATTGTAGAACACAAGTAAGACCTGTTCTTAATTTTATTGTCCAAAAATCCTGGAGGATTTTGGTGTTGTTTTTCTGTCTCCAAAGTTAGTGTTTCCCCATTGTTATAAAGCTTGGTGCAATTGAAAAACATGTTGTTAAAATGGAAGGTCTTTGGAAGTCTTAATCTGTCTTGGTTTCTGTCTTGTTAACAACACAATGTTTAAGGACCACTGAAGTATTTCTACCAGCTGAATAATTTCCTCTGCATAAAGAAGGTACCTCACTAATGAAAGGAAAAAGCAGTTTAAGAAATGATCTATTAAACACAAGATTACAAACTGAAAATCGAGATAGAGGTTTAGTCCTATTATGACCTGATGAATTTTCACTGCCAGTTTGTAGCTTAAAAGTGCAGTTTCTATAGCCAGAGGGAGGGTATATCTGTGAGAGGAGCATAGTCCTGTAGTGCCATTTAAGGGTTATGTGGTGTTGTGCTAAGTGTGATAGTTTAACACTTGGGATAGTAAGGCATGAATTCTTACAGTTTTGGAGATGCTCAACATCTCAGTGAAGAAAGGAGAGAGGCAATGCTATCCCTAACAGGCAGTATGGTAGAATATTCTTAACCCTTTTTGTTACATAATTTGTTTTTGACAACAGAAGCAGATTTATTGCATAAGAAAGAAAAAATCTTGTGAATTTTAGTACTCTACAAAAAAAGCTTGTGCAAGTTTGATAGCCTGTATTTAATATTTGCTTAATGACATACTTGATGAAGCTTGTTCTTACAGTCATCTTATCTCTCAGCCATTATGGAGAACTGTTCCCTGCAATTACTTGTTCTAAATTTTCAACTTGGAAAATAATCTTTTTAAAAATGATATTTAAGTATCTGACTGTCATGTTGTCCACCCTTTAGATATGTAAATAATCTTTTTTTTTTTTTCAGTGGTATTGTAGGAAACTGTGCAGCCACACTGTTGACAACAATTGAAGAAATGCATTTGTTGAGCAAGAAAATATTCTTTAATAGCCTGAGTCTTCATGCAAGTAAACTAATGGACAAGGTTTGTTTCAAAATTGTCCAGCTTTCATGTTTCAAAACATGCTTGTGTTTCCCTTTTGTCTAGTAAGATTACTAGGTAACTAGCTGTTTTATATGTCAGCTTTTCCTAAAGTTGAAGTTTTGTATTTTTAATATTTTAGTTCTAGAACCACATTACAAACTTGCTGTTTATATTTTAATTCTAGTAATAGTGGAGGTTTTGTAGACATGTGGCTAAAATCCTGCGGTTAGCAATGTTCTTTTGCAGAACAGTTTACATATTTTTAAAATCTATGGGAAGCAACAAAAGTAGGAAATTTTCTTAAGTGCAGTAGAGCAAACTCAGGCAATTGAGCTGTGTAATTTGTATTAATGCATCATCAAATCAGCAGTTAATTGTGCATCATTCCTTTTTTGAAGTTGCAAGGTATATCCCAAAATGGTAAGCTAAGTAAGAACAAAATTTGGGCTCTTCTGTCTATTATAAAAATAATTTTCCCACATCAATGTTGTTGTAACATTTGTAAATGCATTTCTAAATTATTTAACCTACAGAAAACGGAAAAAATACTTCATTTTCCAGATACAATTCTTTGTGCAGACTTGTAATAATTTGCTGACCACTCTGTCAGGTTTTCTGAGTTTGCCAGTATTGTTCTGTGGTTCCAAATGAGGTTTCTCATTGAGCACAGTCTGTCTGGTCCTAGATTCCAGTCTTTCTGCAGGGGCTGGGGAATGACTTTCTCAAAGCAGCAGCTGTTCCTCCTCTTCTGTCCCAGATAACCCAGTGACTCCTTTTAGTGGTTTCATTCATTCACTGGGTTACTCCTTAGCTGCTACCACCCACAGTCCAAACTGCTAAAGTCCACTTAATGCATTGTTGCTGTCAGGTATTTCCATTTGGATGCAGTGTCATATCAATAATGGTTCCTTTGCTATTAATGCTTCTTCAAGGATCAGCTGAGGCTGAGTTCCTAAAACATGCAATGGACAAGGGCAACGTAAATTTACCAATAACGTTTTATTTCCTAATATGTAAGCTAAATTAAAATATCTGTGTAAATTTTCCTTCTATGAAAAGAAATCAGTGATGGACCTTAGCAAAAATGTATGATTGCTCTTTACTTACAAAGTGCTTGGGGAAAGAAATTTTCTTGGCTTGAAAACATCCCTGTAGTCATCTCTTTTCTTATTTGTCCTGTTGGGTATTATATCTATATTCAGTTAGGATCCAGCATGATTTTCCTACTCACGTAACTCACAGTCTTTGTGGCTTTGTTTTGGGCAATACACTGTTTTCAGTTTGGAAATGTGTAGAATTCAGAAGAAGAATGATAAAGGAATTATGATCCCCTAGTGCATAGTGAGTGTTCCTTCTGTTGTCACTGTGGGAAGGTTGTCTAGCCCTCTTTGCCCTCTTAGTTCCTCTTCCCTCAGCCCCCAGCGTGGATGTAAATGGTTCTAGATGCTGTCATTGTTTTATAAAGTAGTCAAATTTGCTTTTACTGGCCTTAAATGAAGGCAGTGATTGCAATGCCATCTTCAGTGGTGTTTTATTACAAGTAATGAATGGCATACCGAGCTTACCATGTAAGGGGAAAAGATCATAATATTGCTCTTTCTCAGAAACACATTTATAAATTAAGTCTGAAATGTTGACAATATTATATTGCCTATGTGCCCTATGAAGATCTTTTCTCAGAATATAATTGAGGTCAAAAGCTTAAAGAGATTTAGAGGATTGTTAGATATATGGGTAACAAAGGCTTCCACAATTATTTATTAATCTGCTTGAGGAGTTAACAATGAGGTAACTCTGTCTGAGAAGAAATCTTACTATTCTAATGTGTTAGAGCTAACTGAGTTTTAGATAGTGCTCTGTAGTACCTTATATTATTACCCTTTGTGAGTGGATTACTGAATTGATAGAATGATGGCTTATCTCTTCATAACTGAAATTAGTTTTGCTTCATAAAAAATACAAAATTTATAGGCTGATTACACTCAGAGAAACATTAGGTTCCATGTGATAAAGACCTTTCTTTTATCTAAATTTAATTCTCTTATTACTTAGTTTTTTGTGTTAGTGTACAGATAAGCAGGTTTTATGCCTTTTCATTTGTCTTTGTGATTTTAGTAGTGAATGTCACAATGCCTTTACATTTTGAGGAAACTGAAGGTTGCTTTTTACCACGATTTTTTAAAAATGCGTGTTCAAACCAAAATTGTGTGTATGCATTAGTAGGATTTTCTTCACATCCCAGCCTTTTTCCATCTTTTTGCCAGCTATGTATGCACTGCAATTCCTTCCAGATTTTTTTTAATTTTATTTTCAGAGAGGATTAAACCCCCTTTTGTGCTTACACAGGCAGTTGCAAAGGCTTCATTGCTGTTGCTGTTCTGCTGCTAGAGAATATTCACTGGGAAAATTAGTAAATTACTTTTCACTTGAACAAGCTGGAAATTGTGCTTTCTTGCTTCAATTTATATTATGCATCTTAAGTCATTGATAAGCCTGCTTCAAAGAATAATAATTGTCCAATACTTTAATTAAAATATGGTTCTCAAGACAATTTGAATAATTTTGGAAATACATTAAAATGCACATGGGATGTTCTGAAATAAAAATAATTCTATTTCTGTAGGTGTAAGTGCCTCTTCTTTTTAGATTGTTGGAAAGTGATGAATGGCCTGCCAGGTAGACAATTTTAACAATAGTATTTCCTCAGTATCATCTGTTGTTGCTGATAATTCACTTTTTTAATATTTACGTTATATCTAGTAGTTGATAGACCAGAATATGATTTAAGCAAATCTTTCATTTAAGTATAGCTAGTTGGGAACATTTTTTAGACAAAGCAAGTTTCATTAAATATGCTAACTCCTCAAGATCCCATCCTTAGGATGCAGGCAAATGGCAGGATGGTAATCTGATGTCCTCATGACCACAGACAATTTAATTCCCTAGATTATTGATTATCCCGAGTTGAGCTTTTCCTTCAATCTGCCTGGGATTTAATTTCTAAAGCACAGTGGGAAAGTGAGACTTCAGGCTGTTCTTTCTAGGACAAGAAAATAGCTTCCTCTTCATATCTATTTTTGAGAAGAGTCCCACATTACATAAGGAGTGTCACTAGTGTGGAGGTGTATGGAAGCTTTTAGGCAGTCTTAGATCAGGATTCTCCCTCTTGGTTGTCAAGCCATCGGTGTAAATGATCGAGGGAAATCCCTGGTTACTTCAGAATACTTACTGGTTTGCCCAGAAGCACTTTGCTATGAACTTTTTTCATTACATAAGAAAATCTCAAGCATCCTGGTTGGAATCCGAAAATAAAATATTCAGCAGCTCTCAACTTCAAACTATTTGTTCTGAGAAAGCTTTTTTTTATGGTGTTCTCATTCAGGCTTCTCAGGTAGCTCTGTTTAAGCTGAAATCCATGTGACAGAAATATTCAGCAGACTGCTGGAAAGCAAGTCCATTGTTATCAAAGAAATGCAGTACTCAAGAGAGTCTGTTTGGTTCCAACACTCCTTGAAATCTGTCACAAAGCTTGGTGACAGAGTTGTTGCAAAGCCACCCTGTTTTTAGGGTTTAAAATGCCATTCACAACTTAGAGATTCTCAGGCTGCTGTAGAGCTCAACGTTGGCATCCTACAGAAGCTGTGCATCACCAGCCACCTCCTGTGTCACTGAAGGCTTGGTGCTTCAGCTCTTGCTGCAGACACTGTCTCTCCTTGGCCTTAGTGGCTCTTACTCTTCAGAGCCAGGTTTGGGCATTCTTACCAGTACTTTCTAGCTCTGGTAACAATTGTTTTTTCTTGGTTCTTGGCTGAACCAGAATGGTTTTTGGCCGGTATTGGTGTCCTTATGCTGAAGAAAATGTTTGTATTTGTTACTTTTTAGCTTTTTTGGACCCAGCCATGGGTCTGCCAACCGTGCTAGTAAAGTGGATCAAAATTATCGTTAAAATCCTTATGTATCCTTTTCCACATTTCTTTTCACTCTGTGCTTATAAATCAAATGTGTAGGAATTCAGGATTCTGCTTGTGTTACTCATTGTCTAGATCTAAGAACAGCCCATTACAGATGACCATTTTACAGATGACTGTAAATCCAGGAGAAAATAGTGAATGAAAATAATTGTCAGAACAACAGAAACTGTTCCAATGAAACTAGGAGGAAAGTTCAGAGTACCTAATGTACTGGGGTGGATGGACTGCTCTTTCAGTCCTCTCAATGTGGGACTTAATTTATTATAATGAATCCATTGGTGAGGCATTTTAGCAAGTGTGTTAGACCAACCAATGTCAGCATGTTTTATTGCACCACCTGTTAAATTAGGAGAGTGGGAATTTTCAAGCCCACATATCCTTCCTCTGGTTTCACTAGTGTTCCAGAACAATTATTAAAGGAAAGAATAACTGCAAACATTTAATAAAATGGAATGAGAGTTATCTTAAGGGCACTAGAAAAGGATTGTGCCAAACTCCAGTCATCTGCTGTCTGGGCTGTTAGAAGACTATTGGTAGAGTATCCCAAATTAGGTTTTGGGATTATTATTCCTTAATGCTGTTCTTTTTAGAGTAGATGTATGCTAATTAAATGCTATGATTGCATTCTCTTTTAAGTTTGTCAGTGAGAGAGATATTAAAACGTTGCATGGGAATAATTGTAAACTTGTCCTTCATAATTTGATTCCTGCCAGAATGAAACCTATTAGGTTTCTGGGAAATCAATGTGGGGCAGATTGAATAAGACTGATTATTGTTGTTGTGATCTGAATGCTATTGTGCTTTTAATTGGATCCATGAGAACAAAGCAAAACTAGTTCTCTTTTCTTTCAAGACCAACTTGATAGCTGAAAAGACAAGCATGCCATTAGGCATTCCACTTTGTTGACCCCTGTAGGATCCTAATAGGACCAGAGAATCTTAAGACACCTTCTCTGATAAGACATGCACTCAGATTTCTTGGAGTGCTGGTGAATATTGTCTCAGCTGAGGAGCATGGACTCTGCAGTTGATGCTGCTCAGTGTTAACTGACAGCATGAAAAATTCATAACATTTTTACAAGGTTCTCCTCTGTAGTACTTTGAATCCTGCCAGTGGGGTTTTTAAGAAGCTGTGTTTAAAGCTGATTAGGCTCTTACAAAAACCACTAACCTTCCATTTGATACTCATAAGGGCTTTCTCTGTGGAGATCTGTATTTTAAATTACCATCTTGTTTTATTTGGTAGTAGTATCACAAAATAAAAGAATGGATGAGTTCAATGGGAAACTAGAAACCATCTAGTCCAACCATCTTGCTCATGACACAGGGTCAGCTAGAGCATGTTGCCCAGGATTTGCTCTAGCTGAAGTTTTAATATCACAAAGGATAGACTCCAAAATGTCACTGTGCAGCACTCTCCAATGTTTGACTAACCTCACTGTAAAAAAATTGTTTTTCTGTCTTAATCTGTGCCTGTTGCCTCTTGCCTTATTACTGGACATCACTGAGAAGAGTCTGTCTCCATCTCCATCCCTCACTTCACATATTCATTCACATTTATAACATCCCCCCTGAGCCTTCTCTTCTCCAGGCAGAACACAGCCTCTCCTTGTGTAGGAGATATTCCATTCCTTTCATGAACATTGTAACTGTTAACTTTCTAATGTTCAAGTACCATAGTATATAAAGTTCTGATCAACTGTGCAGTATTTTCAGAAGAAAATTTGCCCTTTTTTAATATGTAACCTGTTCTGTAAATGAGAAAGGGAAACAACATACATGCACACTTCTTGACTGTTGATGCTGCCTTTTCTTTTTTCTGGATTTTCCTTTGTTGTTTGTAAAATTCTATAAGACACCCTTTGAGCTACTTCCTCTCATCGACAGAGAAACCTGCTCTGGATTGTATGTTTGGAGGAAGATTACTGGCTTGGTATCTGTTCTCCACTGAGTAATATGCAGAAAAGAAGATACAAACGTTTTTACAACTTTTTAGTTGTACATAATTTTAGAATTCCTTTCAGTTTTTTATATTGGATTTTAAGAATGGATAATTTCTTGGGTTTTTTTAAAGGCTGAAGAGCTGTTTAGCATCATTTCTGTATGACTGAACTGGTAGTTAAAACCTATTAGAGACTTAATACTGTGTTAAAGTATGTTTTAATGCAGTTGAACTCGCTGCTGCAGAGCTTCCCTAATCATGTTTTAGTTAGATGCTGTCTAGCTTGCATCTGAAAGAGGTACTTCAAAAGTAGAACTCAGCTTGTATTTGAAACCTATTTTTCTGGAAATAGGATCAATTATAATGATCTCTTAGTGCATATAAAACATTCAGGGCATCAATTATTTTTTTATTAGAATAGTGATTAGTACTCATGAGTTGGAGTCTGTAGGTTCCTCTATAAATTTGAAGTGTCTATTTTAAAATTTTCTTTCTTAATTTTGAAAAAAAACCCCCTCACTTTGTATTCATGTGTCAAAAGTTAGAATTTTCAAAGTTAATATAGCACTACCTTGATTCTCCTTCCACGTACTGATAATTTTATCTCTATTGCAGTAGTCAGGAATTTCAGGGTAACCCAAATAAAATCTAGTGACCTAAATATTTTTTCTTGCCATATTTTCTTCTTCCATTATGTTGTTCTTTACTCTTACTTGGAAGACAGTGGACTCTAAAGGAATGGGCAAGTGAAAGATGGAGCTAATTTAAGAGCTTCTGAGCACTAGCTACGTCAGGAGACAAAAATTGTGTGCAAAGCAGCCTGAAATTATAATTGCCATGATCTGTGTGTGTGTTGGAAGTGAAAACTCCATCAAACTCTAGTCTCAATGCCAAATGCCAAAATATCACTGAACATGGCCCAAGTCTGAGAATGGTGTGTTCAGGACACAGTCAATACCCCCAATAATAACAAGAAGAAACAAGAAGAAACTAACTCAGTGCTGTAAATTTCAGTAAACTTTACTACTGATCAGTACTGAGTAAGAGCCTCTTTTTGAATTACTGTTACTTTATTGCTAGAATATTTGTTTCATGCTTTCAAGACTGCTTGGGCTGAACAACGGTTCTCTGAACCTATTAGATGTAGTTTTCCATTGATCCCTTGAGTTCAGTATACTCTCTTTTGGAAAGTGAGAATAGAGGAACGTTTTATATTCAAAAGGTGGAAAAAAATTTCATTAACTCTGTCTTGGTAACAGTGTGGGGACATGTATGGTATCTCAAATGTTTCAAAGCACAAAGTGTGAACGTTCAGCCTGGTTTCAAAGAGAGAGTTTGTTTTCTCTTTCTTTGCTGGCATATTCATCAGGTATAGATTCATTTCCAGAAGACTCCGTAATGTTCTGCTCTGAAAATGTTTGTCATGCTCTCCTTCTTGGTTTCTTTGGCCATCAGTCTCTGCCCCTTGATTTATTTTTTTTTTTAACTTGAAGATTCTGACATCCATATTACTGTGCCATTCATCAATTTTTCCCATTTGGGAAGATACGGAACATGTTGCCCATGACTTGGAGCCATCTGAAGCTGCTGCCTTTTCTTTAGAGCTGGGGTCTTAAGAGTACTGCAGAAGTGCACGCTGCATTGCTCTGCAGTGGCCAGATCTGATTGAGACACATGGGCCAGTCCCATCCAAACTTACTGCTCCCTACCTCCTTCTGGAGAGTTTATGCCTTTAAGTCTTAACTTACTGTGTGTTGCTGAGGGTCTTCCTACTCCCACGTGATTCAGCCACACCTATGTTTGCCCTTGCGTGGGCAGAAGAGAGGAAGGTGGGAAGTGAATTGTTGGCAGAAGGAAATGTGGTTGTAGTAGGGGTTTGGAAGCAGCAGGAAGCCAGTTTGAGGAGGCACTGGAGACAAAAAGATGTAGCTGTTTTTTGAGTAGAACCTAAGAAATGTATTGGGAAAAAGAGGTGCTAGATTTTCTATAAACGTTTTATTAAGTGTTTAATGAGTATTTTCCTGTTACAAAGAAAGGGCTAAAGTATGTGAGCCTGGGTTAAAAATAGCATAGAATTTCAGTCCATTTCAGGAGTCCAATTTTCATCATTTGACTTGGAAAGTATATTTTTTCTCTAATATATATAAACTTTCCTTCTTTTTTTTTTTTTTTTTTAACTTCTGAATTACCTGCTTATCTTTGTCATAAGCCTGCATTTCAGTTTGTGCAGTCTCCTTGCAGTTCATGCAGGTGTACTTGAGTTAGCTTGTGTGGCAGATCATTTGTGTACTGGCAATTTAAGGAGCAAGCTTGCTGGGGATTGAAACCGCTGCATTTGTGACTGCAGCTCTCAGCACCACAGGAGCTGTGCAGTGTTGACAAGAACAGCTGCAGCATGGCTCTCATCTCCCAGAGCTCTGCCTGCACTAGATTCTGAAGTGTTTGCAGGAGGACCTGCTAAAAGTGAACTCAGTGGTGCCAGCAAGGTGGCTACTCTTTGGCACCTAATCTAGTAAATGTGTATTTTTTCACTGCCAAAACCAGTAGTGTTTGGGTTTCTCCAAATGGTAAAATAGGGCTAGTCTGAATGAAAGGAGATATTCTGTGTTGTTTGGCACTGAATGAGATGGTTATGCTGAAAGTTGCAGGCTGTTATTGTCTGAAATGTGATAGATTTGTCCAGTGTCAAATTGAAGTTCTTCTTTGTGTGCCTATTTGTAATTTTGTTACTAGCTGATTGCATATGTGCTAACAGACTGGATAGTATTTGCTGTAAATGAGGTTAATAAAAGTCTCCACAAACAGATAACCTTATTCTTCAGGTTGAGCTCCCTCCTCCTGATCTTGGCCCTAGCTCTGCTCTAAATCAGACACTTAACTTGCTACGGGACGTTCTGGCATCTCATGACTCATCTGTTATTCCGCTGGATGCCCGTCAGGCTGACTTTGTGCAGGTACAAGAATGTTTGACTGCTTTATGTGTGTGAAGAGGAGGGAGAGGGGCAAAAAAAGAATGTGTAAGTTAGTTTCTGTGCACAAAAGGTAGAAGGAACATTAATCTTTTTGTATGGTCTCATTTTGGAGCTCTCTGTCAAACCAGAGTTTTGTAATGTGCATAACAGGGTGACTAACAAAATGGATAATTACAGTTGAGTATGGAGTGCTACTCTTAACGCAGTATCTAAATTCTGTTATCCAATTACTACTCCATTAAGTAAATACACCCTCAAGATTGCACAATTACCAATTATCTAATCTGGGTTATTCTTCCTCCTGCTAGGCTGGAATCTGTTCTTCTCAGGTTTTTATACTTTCCCCGTCACTGTGGTAGGTGATCACCTGCTGACAAATCCAGTAGAAAACTGCTTTCACAGTTGGAAACTCTCATTCCTCTTTATTCTGCTTTGGGGAATAAATACCTGATAGAGACAGAATGAGGTTAGAAGCCTTGTGTGACATGATTTCCTCCCTCCCCTCCTTCTTTTCTGTGTGTTTACTATTTTAGGTTCTGTCTTGTGTGCTAGATCCATTGTTACAGATGTGTACTATGTCTGCTAGTAATTTGGGCACAGCTGATATGGCAACCTACATGGTAAATTCACTTTACATGATGAGGACTACTCTGGCTCTCTTTGAATTCACTGATAAACGTCTAGAAATGTTGCAGTTTCAGGTAAGCTTTAGCAGCCGCAAAAGAAAATGAAGTTATTACCGATTTTTGCACACTGTAAATTGTGTTGTGAACATATTTATCTTAAAATCAACCCAGAGCCAACATTATCAATATTGGGGAGATGGGATAAGAGGGAATCTTATCAGAGACCATGACCAGATAGCATCTTTCATTTTAAAATGAAAGACAAAAAATGATTAAAAGATTTAGTTTTGTTTGGTTTAGTTGCAGATAAACCCAGACCAGTGAACATTTTCATTACCCTAATCATTCTAATATTTATCTGCAAGCTGTGTGAGAAGAAGCAAATGGAAATTGAAAGCTCAGTCAAATGGCTGACTGTATTCCATCTTACAGTTAGTACTAGATCATCATTTATTTTGCACTAGAATATGGTGTAGCTGAAGTTAATGCTTCAGTCCTGCTTTCTGCCTGTCTAGTAGTTCATACATGGCACAATTTTGAAAGGAAAGTGAAAATGTAGGAACTGTTGACTTACAAAAACTTGGCCACTGCCCATTTATATTTTGCTGCATGAATATGTCAGCAGTATATCTCAGGAGAGCCTTTGGAGGTGGGGAGCTTGAAAAAAGTCACAAATTCTTAAAGGGATCAGCAAGGATTGGCTGCGAGCCATTTTGCACTTTCTACTCCTAATCAGAATTTCTAGTACCTTTTAGCTCTGAAACAAACAGACAACCTCACCAAACTGTCTGGGGTATTTCTAATTTCTTTTATCAGAGCTCCTTTCACAGTAAATGTTGCAATTGATTTATTCTTCAGAAAGCAGTAGAGCTGAAGCTTACACATTTAATACCATTTACTTTCTTCAAACATTTTACAAATACAGGAGCAGACTGAAAAAAATCTTTAAGATTATACATAAGTAGGTTATTCAAGTGGAGTTAGACTGGCATATTTAATAGGAGAAACATTTTTCATAGAAAAAGAAGTCACTAAGACAGTTAAAAACTCCAAATTGAAATATTAAGATTTCCCTTCTGATTTAAAAGGAAAGTAAGTGTGTTCTTCTGAACAATTTTAGGACGTAAAAATGTGAACTCTGTAAGTATCAGACAAAAGTTACATTTTACTAGACTTTATTATATTAAAATTTTTTTCTTTTCTTTAGGATTGGAAGAAAAAAAAATGTGGGGTAGTTACCTGTAAAAATGAAGTAATAATGCATATATACCCAAATGTCTTTCTGAGAGTGCTCAAACTGAAAAATGATTGCTGCTGCTGTGACTGGACTTAGGGATTAGGTTTTCCTGCAAAGTAAAGATTATATTAAGAATGTAAAATACTCTTACAAGTTTTTTTCATATGAAGATAATTAAAACAACTGTATCTTTTTATATGTATAATTAAAATAACTAATTTAATTGTCTATTGTTCTTTCAGCTGGCTTTTTTCAAGAACGTGTTTATCCGTATTGAATTTAAAATCAATTCTCAGTATGATTTAGTTTCAGTTTTATTTTTCTTATGAAAGACTGCCTTTTGTTATAAAACCGGCATGTTATTGTCGGTATTTTCAATAAGAGTTGAATGATTTTTATCACATATTTTCAAAGAATTGTAAGAAAATAAAATTATATAGGAATTTTTAAGATCAAGGCTATAATATTCATTTTTGGTGGTGTTGTATCTACAAATACAAAAAAAATAGGTTCTTTTATTAGTCAGACATGAAAGAATTCTCTGCATTTTTGTTGGTTCCTAGTAATATAAAAGATGTAAATGGATAAAATAATTATGCTGTATGTATTTGTAGTATTTCCTTGTTTGTTGACTACTCTCCTTATTTGTGGTTTTTTTCTTATTGTCTTTCTAGACATTTTAACCTCTGAACTTGTTACATTTAATATTCTCACACACTTTTTATGAATACCTTATGCTTAACATTTCAGATTGAAGCTCATTTAGATACACTGGTAAATGAGCAAGCTTCCTACGTGCTAACGAGAGCTGGTCTGAGTTACATTTATAACGCTCTGCAGCAACACAAACCAGAACAGGTGAGCTTACGGAATTTACATGTTGAGGGGGTACCACACCTTTGTCAGCTAGTAGAATTTTGGCACTAATGTTTTTGCAAATTAAGCTTCCTCTGAAAGCAAAGGTTTAGTGATGCCAGTTTTTCACATGGGACCAGGACTGTTAGACACAGGCACCTTGCAGCTACAGCTTTCCCCTACCCTGTGTGTGCAGCGGGCCTAGCAGGGTTGGTGTGCAGCAGTCCTGTATCGCTTGTCTGGTACACGCTGGGTCTGAATACCAGCACTCCCTTGGCACCTAGGACGTTCTAGACCTGCCGTGTATGTAAGAGCATTCAGTTTCTTCATTGCTTTCTGTAGCACCACACATGGAGTCCATAGATAGCTGCATGCATTTGGTAATTGCTGCTTTTTTCCTTCTGTGGAAAACTGGCAGATGAGTTTAGTAGTAGTTTGAAATAGTTTCTTCTTTCGTCCTTATTTGTTGCTGTAGCTATTCTAGTACCAAGCCAGTGAGATTCTCAAAGTGAAAACTTGAGATTTCTTAGAGGAGCTGAAAACTGGAATTCAGAGCTCACGCTCTCCCTTTCTTGTGAAGCACAGTTGCCATGTGGTAGGTGTTATTACAGCCCTTCTTCCCTTCAGCTGTGCCTATGTCCTTTTGTGATCTTTTGTAGAAGTGAAAAACAGTGTTTTCTGGAGAAATCAGAACTCTGTTGGAGAGCTTTATGTTGTTTCTTCAGCTAATAATTTTGCATAAAGTGCCCAAACTCAACAGATTTTTATGTATAAAGATGAATAAATAAATGTGTAAATAATCTGATTAATAACTCAACTTAGTTTTCTATTCATGAGCCTATCTCCCATTTTAAAAACAATTTCAAGTTGACGTGGGAGGTTGTTAACGGAATGTAGCAATTTTTATTTCTATCTGTACAGCTGCCTGGCTGCAGAGCTGATGTTGTCACAGAATTTGCTTGGTGGCTAAGCAGCATTTATGGATTGTACTGGCATACCAGCACAGAAGGTTTACTGGGAAGCAAGTCTGAATTCTTCACGGTCCAAGAACAGATAGAGCGAAGTTGTTGTCTCTTAAGTCCAGATTACCAATGGGATGTAGCCAGTTTGCAGTTCAGTTTTTATTCTAGACTTTGTGGAATGCTGGTTTTGGCTTTATTTAATGGTGAGGAAGGAAGAAAAGGATTTGAAAGGACATATTAAGAATTCCATATTCTCAGCTTTTAATTTAAGGGACTGGTATCATACCAATGAGCTGTTAACAGGATTTCAGTATTGAAATGGTCATAGTTTCCAAACATTTATAATCCTGTAGCAGGACCAAATAAAAATTAAGTACAGAACCAACTGTATATTTTATTATTTATCTTTTTCTATATGCTCGTATGACCTTTTTTTATCCCCCTCTTTGATAACTGATTCTTAGGGTCCTCTTTCAAATTTGTCAAGTATGGATTCTGTGTCCCTGAAGGTTGCAATGGTAAGCATTTATAACTTTCATATTATGGTGGTGATGCTGTGACATGGTAAAGAATACTGTTAATTATGTGATTAGAAGATATTCATCTGTAGGAGAAGATATTCATCTAATCAGTCCTTCTCTTTAAGAATAGCTGAATTACATGTCTGGGAATACTTTCTTCATTTGTAGTAATTTGACTACTTGAAGTAATAAATACATAAATTATTTCTGAAGGGGTAATAATAGAATTTTATTTTCTAAGTCTTGAGAAGCAGATCTTTACTTACAAGAATGCTGTCCCAAGAGTCATCTGAAATTGCTAAAAGCAAATACTTAGCTCTAATTAGTTTTAATCACCAAAGTTTCTTTTTTTGCCTCTATGCTTTGAAATATAGGTTCTGCTATCATTTATAATCTTAGTCCTAAGGCTTTGATTTTATGCAAATAGTTCAGCTTTACTCAGAAGTTAGATTCTGGGTGTATGTCACAATTACGGTTTTTTTAAGTTAAAAGCTGCAATATATTTTAAAGCAAATTATCAGCTGATATTTTTTCTTAAGTGTGTGAAGGCTATTTTGCATAGAGATCGCAATATCACAGTTCAGTAGGCAATAATGTATAATCTCTTCACTCTTCTTACTTGGCCAAGTTTCACTTTATTCTAATAGCTTAACTGTAAAGGCATGCTCATACAGCAGTGTATGTACACACCCATGGAAATAAAAAGGGGATTTTAAAAGTTTTTTAAAAAAACTTGTATGTTGAATGCATCCCAGTTATGATAGGGTAACCCATTTTTTCTCTTCAGAATTTAAACCAGCAATTCCCAAGCTGGTTGGATAAACAGAGCTCTGGCACCGAGCACTCAGTGGTATACTCAGATCAGCATGCATTCTTATTAAAACTTATAAATTTTGCATTTAAAATATCTTCTATTTATCATGGTCTTGTAGACCAACAACAAATTTAAAGGCTGAAGCTTGGGGACCTTCTCTTTAAATTATACATGTGTAACACTGTTATCTGTAGGGGTACATAATAATTTCCCTTGAATAGTTAAGAATCCAGCTGTTTTTATTTTGAATGGAACCAAGTATGCTGAAATCAAACCCACATAAATCCCATCTATCATATTGGCTTCTCAGGATTTAAACCAGGGGGCAGTACTTTCAGGCAGATTAACTGGCTCCCATTTATGCTTGAAAGTTTTCCAGGTCCCAACCTTTTAAGTTGTTAATACATGCTTGCAAATACAGTGCTTGTTAAGTCCATACCGCTCTCAGCAAAAGCTCCCTTGGTTTCCAAACAAGGACAGAAAACCCCAAAAAATTAATTTGTATGAACTGTGACTTCATTACACATTTTTGCCTATGTTTTAAATGATGGATGGATGGGGATTTTAGGATTTACCAGCTTGAGAATGTTCATTCAGTGAGTGAATGTAGAGGAAGGTTGCCATCATTAGATAAATTTACTTAGGGCCTTGTTTTAGTAATTCCAAGGATGGAGATTACACAGGTTTTTGGATAATCTCTTCAATGTTTGATGATATTCCTGGTAAGAATTTTTCATCTCACTATCTAATTAAAATGCTTAATAGTGCAATATGTGTTCACTATTCCTTGTGTTTTCATCTATGAGAAGACCTGGTTTCGTCTTCTCAGTGGTCACTCATTTGACCACACAGTCACAGAATGGTTTGGGTTGGAATGGACCTTAAGGACTGTCATGTTTCAGCCTTCCTGCCATGGGCCAGGGTACCTTCCACTAGACCAGGTTGCTCAAAACCCCATTCAGCCAGGAGTGGGGCTGCCACAATTTTTCTGATGGGCTGTTGAAGACAGGAGTAATGTTTTTTCATAGAATTAAAGCACTTACCACTATATTCTGTGAGAAAGGGAAGAAGCTTAGAAGCAGTTCAAGAGGCCTGAAGTGGGTGATTTGCTCTTTGTTTTTCCCAACATAAGCAGTGACTCCCTGCCAAAGAGTAAAAAGAAACATGCAAAAAGAATCAAGCAACATGTCTAATTTGGACAGAGTAAATAGTAGATAGTTCTGAAGCTGTCTTTTATTCCCTCTGCATTGAATAGACTCGTTGAGATCTTCAGTGATGTATAAGTACATGCACCAGCTGCATAGGAAGCTTAGATGGATAATTATAGAAGCTGGATTCTCATTATTTGCCCTCCACCAATATTCCTCAGGGTCAGATACAAGATTATGGTGACAGAGGTGACAGAGTCAATAATTTGTTTTGGACAATTAAGTTCTGTCTTTTAACACAGTCAGAGATGTTTTCAGAAATTGTGGTTTTACTTATTTTCGTGTCATAGCAAGGTGTTAAAATGTTGGTCTCAATATTTTCTTCTCGCAGGCTCAGTTTGATCGTTATCTGTCTGCTCCAGATAGTCTGGTAATGTCTCAGCTGAATTTCCTTCTGAGTGCCACTGTGAAGTAAGTACCTTGTCTCTGAATTTCTATTATGCCTGAATTATGACCACGAAGATGAATTTGATTAGGTTTTAGTGAATCATGATGAGAATTCAAGTTATCAGCTGTAATGATATTTGCATTGCCCTTCAGGTCACAATTCAATTTTGTCCTGACTCTCTTCTTTTTGAACAAGATGTGAGGAGCATCTAAATCTGTAACTTTCTGAAGTAGCTACTCTTGATTTAAGAGACACCATCAAAATGAATTACATTAATCTATTTTGAACATGTTCTGCTGTGTCAGCAGTTTTTTGTCAACTTAGCTGTAAATTGTTTTAGAACTACTTTGTAAGCTTTCCAAAGACAGGTGAAATATATAATTCTCCAAGATTTCTTTTATCCCCACTGCTTTGTCAGTTCTAGAATTTTCACCTTTGTTGTCTTCTGCTGTAGAATATTGGCATTCTGTTTCATTGAATATTTTCCTGAAATTATTTTACTTTTCACCTAATGTATTTTTTTTAGAGATTTCTTCTTTGAAGTATGGAAGTAAGAACTTCATTATTTATCTCTTACCTTGTTTTTTGAATATAGCTAAACCCTAAGGCTAGGGAAAATGCCACAAATTTCTTTCCAATTAAATGTGAACTGCATGGAGACTTTCTGTAGTACTTAAACTCAGAGAAGTATATGTTGCACTGATCAAAAACTTTCCTTGACATTATTTTTACCACTCTTGTGAAGAATGCAGGCAACTGAATTTACCAGAAACTGAGACAAGTACATCACATTTTACATAATGCAACAGTATTTGGAGTTTCATTACTAGTGCTTGTCTTCAGTGGGGTTGTATTAACAACATCTTGCAATTAAAAGATGATGTGTCAAGGGAAAAATAAGTACTGTTGGGAATTGAATAGAACAGTCTGGTTGGAAGGGACCTGCAATGGTCAGCTAGTCCAGCTGCCAGGTTCTCATGCTGCATTGCTCAGATTCTCTTCATCCAAAGCCTTCCAGTGTCACACCATGCAGGTGGAGCATGGCTGGGCACAGGGAATGCTGGTGTTTTTCAGCTGGCATTGGATGTCTCTGCCAGATTTACTATTCCACAGCAAGCTCACCCTCTTGTGGGAGAGCTCTGTTCTCTGTACAGATCAAACAGCATAGCTTGACCAGTAATGTCATTGAAACATCACAACTTCTGCTTTTCAGTGTCAGGACATTAAACTGTATTTGAGCTCTTGATATATTTTCTTAAATGTAAGTCTATTTAAAAATCATAATGCCAGTAAATGTATTTTTAAAGCCTCAGCTCATTGCTAACACAGAGGTAATTTTAAGAAGTAGATTCTATGCTACCATAAAGACTCTGGCAGAGTGAAATTACTTGAACTTAATCAATCCTTCTGTCAAATGAACCAAGATTAATTGGTTATGTAGTTACTCGTAGCCTCATCCCATTGATAAGCTTTTTGAACCTCTCAGCACATTTTAAGCTGAATTCATATTACCTTGCAGCAGTGGACAGTTGAGAGGTAAGAGGGAAGTCTTGTTTGAGGATGATTTCCATCGCTGCTTCAACGCAGAAGTTTATTAACCTGCTATAATCAGTGCTATAGGTCAGGTTCTGCTCAGAAAGAAAACAAAATAAATAAATCAGCCCATTAGCCTTCAAACAACTAGCTTTAAACACAAGCAGTCCTTCTGAAATTAAAATACCCATTTACAGAGATGCTTATGGAATCACTGTCTTGATAGTCAATATTTTTGATATTAAATAAGCCTTGAAAGTTCTGAATTTTCTCAAAATTCATGCAAAACATTTAATCGGTGCTATAACTTGAATCCCTGGCTATAGTCATTGGAGTTTTCAATTTTGAAGACATTTTTCCTGAAATCAGATAATTGAGAGCTGTAACCTATGAGGTCTTTGGTTCTCAGAATCAGACCACATGCTTTGATAAGGGACCAGTGCATTATATACTCATTGGCAATATCATTTAAGCTTTGCAGCTGTGAAGAACATTCCTTCCAACATTACCAGTGCATGCTCTTGTCTTTCAAATTCCTTCACTCATTTAAAAAGCCTTTAGCTATGTATTCATATGGTTGTTGGTCTTGAAAAGCTCTTTTCGTTTGTGTTGGATCACAGAAACTGAATGCTGGAATTACTATTTTTAACAAGTGCTGCCATTTGTGTTAGTAATAAATGTATCACGTTGTTATGGCAACTGAAAGCCTAATGTACTGATTAATGACACTGACGGTATTTGATTGAACAACACATGTGATTCTGTTCGTATTCTCTGAATATTTTAACTTTTTTTTACTTATTAATTTGGTGCACTAGTTCTACACAAATTCTGTGTGCAATGCATCCGTAAAAGATTGCCATGTTACAGTACCTTAATGATCCCAGGCTGAGGTCAGAGACAGTTGTCTTACCTGAACACCCTGAATATATTTCCCTTATAATAGTGGGTTTGGATTTGCTATTAAAAGGACGGTCTGTTTTTTTAGGTATTCTAATAACCTAGTAATAATGGCAGTTGATGTTGTATTTAAAAAAAAAACCTGTATACTGTTTGTCAGAATAAAATGCAGGTTTGGTCTTCTAATCTGCTTTCTCATAGCTTCTGTTCCTTAATGTTCCCTGTAAAGACAAAGATTTTTGTACTTCATCTTTGAAATTTATCTTGTCAATTCCCAGCAGTTTCTGAATTCAGCCCTGATTTTAGTGGATGCAGTTGTGTTGCCTTTGTTTCTCTGCTGCATATTACAGCAGGACTGAATCTGGATTTGTGGTTACCTTGGTTTCCTCAGCTTCTGCTGGAGTTCCCGTTGCGTGGGTTTGGCTGTAAAATAGTTGTAACTGCTGTTCCTAATAGATAAAACGTCATCTGCTACTGTAAGCATCATCATCATGATGATTAAAGTAAACTGATTCAATAGGCAGTGTAAAACAAAATTACTAGATTGTCTGTAAAAAATATAAAACTTTCCATTTAAATTTAGCATTCAGTCTGTGTGCATTGTTCCTCATTTATCTCCAGAAAAATAACAGGACACAGACTTTATAGCATTGTTGGTAAAAGGTTGTGTTTTACATGTCTGACCACTATCACTAGGTTTTGTGTGATTATGGGATCATAATGGAATCTTGCTGTCAAGATAAAGCAAATAGAATATATTTGCTAGTAGATGAAAAAAAGTGTGTATTTACAAAGGACAGTGAGAAGCCACTGGAGGTAGAAGATAAATCACTAAGTTTATCAGTCTTTTAAAAGATACAGGTGAGTGCAGGTGGGAAACTGATGTATGCTAATTAAATCCTTGTATTAGTTTCTGCTTGATTGTAGAAATAATGAAGCTCCTGTCTTGGTTATCAAGATACAATGGGAGAAAGAAGCCCTTTTTCTAAAAAAAATTAATGTTTATTTTTAATGTATATCTTTAATTCCTTGAATGTAGTACGGTTATATTCCCTACAATTTGCAAATTATGTTATTTTGTTTTGGTTTTTAGAGAGCACATAATAAAGCAGTCAACAGAACTGGTCTGCAGAGCTTACAGTGAGTTATATGCAGCTGTAATGGATCCTTCAAATGAATACAAGGACCCAGAAACCATCCTACACAGATCTCCTCATCAAGTTCAGGCACTCCTTTCATAGTCTTGCATCCCTCAGATTTATCAGAATCCATAATTCTGTATTTCCTGAGTATTTGCATTGAATTATTTTTCTGCTTTGAATTTGAATGTGTAACTGTATAGTTAAAATATGTAGGAATGCAGTTTTCTTTAATCTGCTTGGCAGAAATCTAGTCCTTCCTGTGTCTTTGAATACTTTCAATGGGCCAGAAAATAGAATATAGATTGAAAATTATTTTAATGTATTTCTCTGATGTAAGTGGACCTTGACGATGTGCAATCTCTTTGAAAAAGGAGAAAAGCTTTTTTCCTTGCTGTACATAATCCCTTCAACTACAGGTTTAAGCAATGCCTCTTATGACCTCACCAATATTTTTATTTGCTCTATTGTCTGTTCTCTCACTCTTTTTCTCAGCCTGCCATCAGTAAACACCGATAACTGAAATTTTAATACAACTGATACACTTTGGATGACTCATGCATCACTTTTGCAGCTCATAAATCATTTCAGAATACTTGATGCTCTTTTGCAAATTCTGTTGATTAAATCTTTGAGGCAAAATTTGTGTGGTTTTTTTGCAATCTATTATCTGGTGTTTTCTGTCAGAAAAATAAATGTTTGAACTACACGCTTGTACATAACCTGGAACTAAATGCTTTAAATTATTTTTATAATTCTGTTTTGCTGGAAGGATTTTGGTTTACTGCAACTGTCTTTGGTAGGAATCCTTTTATCAGTTGAAACTTGCTGATCTCCTAAGGCTGGGACCAGTAACAATGTAGATTAGGAAAGTGGTTTGCACAGCAGTATGGCCATTCCTCCCTCACATGTACATTATTTTGGTTTGGTTTGGTTTTATGTACAGAAAAGTCCATCTGCTCTAGTACAAGTATTTACTCCACATTCATAATCCACCAAGAGATTTTCATGGTTTATGTGACTTGGGATTTATGTGGGAGAGCGGGGGTGTGTAGATGTCCCAGTCTGATGTGTAGAAAGCCATAAGTAAAGCTTTCATTTCTTTCCTCCTTTGGTGCAAGCTGAAGCTTCCCTGTGTAGAAGCCCTCATATTACAGAGTTATGATTTAGGGGACTTCTGCTTCCAGGAAAAGAGAAAATAAGTTAGTAGGGTTCTTGTTGTGTGTTCTTGTTCTCTTTTGTGTCTTGTGATAATTATCTGCAAATTCTTTAAACATAGTTATTTTTTAGGAAAGTATTGGTAAAGAGAAACCTTCAGGAAACAAAAAGATAGTAAAATGGATTTGTGACTAGGTTTTTTTGTTCATTTGTTTTTAAAGGATAATTTAAGTGAACTGCTTTGTTGGAGGCATTTAACTTTTTTCTTCTCTTTGTTACTGTAGGAGTGCCACAGAGTTATAACAGTCACCTGAGTTTACTCTCACATTATATATGGCTTATTTTATGTACATCAAGGGGGAGAGGACCAGTCATTCATATTGAATAACTTATTTTACTTTTATTAGTAGTAATAGTCCACATATGAAATACATACTTGGTGGCAACCAAGTCTGCAGCTTAGTGTATGCTTGCTAAAGAGCAAGACATAAAGAGCAGCAGCAATACATTTTAGCCTCTTGCAAGACTCATTGCACAAAATGCATTCGGTGGGCTCAAAAAGCAGCTTCTGTGGTAATGCCACAATAAAGCAATAGCTCCTTTTCCAAATGGGAGTAATTTGTTGGTATAGAAAGTGTAAGTGTCCCTGGAGTTCTTGGGCCAGGCATAAATCTTCCTGTAAATATGAATGTTATATTCATTCTGTTTAAAATCTCCAGACCTCTAAGACAGAAAATTCTAGAAGCTTAGAAAAGCTCTAATGGGAAATGACCAGGTAAGGCTCTTTGTATTACTCAGATTTTGCATTGCCATAGTATACATTCAGGCAGCTGTTCATTGTTGTTTAATAATGTTAATATTGCTTAATATGCCTGTAATTATTATCTAATAGATGAAAATTACATCTGTTGTGAAAGGACTATAAATTAGCTTGAGATGAGCAGACTCATGAACTTTTTCCTGAAATAACGCTCAACTTCAGTCTCCAATAATGAGTAGCTTGCATGAGGATTAGTAAGAAGTTGCTTCCTATCTTTGCTTCCATGTAGAGACTTACTCATGGTTTTGTCTTCTCTTGGTAAAAATGCAAAAGCTATAGAAGTTGTAATTTAGGAGAATTAAAGTCAATCACTAATTTTGGTCTGTGCAATTAAAACTAATGACCAATGATCACAAATAAGAAAGGACATCAATAAAAATATTTGACTTACTGACTCTGTCTTCCATGTTGTTACTTTCTCTTGCTTGCCTTCCTATGAGTAGGAAGGAAAATGTGATTAGATTACGACCTACCTTTTCCATCTTGGCATTTCTGACCCTTTTATTCTACAAATTCCCAGGATTTCCACACTAGAAACCCTGAAGTTGCAGTCCTCTGATTAGCTAGAGGATCCCTGAGCATTGCAATAAATGAAATCACTCTGGGTGTTTGTACCTTGCCCTTTTTCAGACCAGTTATCACAGCTCTAACTTGAGCATCCCTTGCCTGAAGAGATGCTCCCATGGCTGGGTTGAGTCGTGACGGGGAAAGGTGGGACAAGAAAGGGTTTGCACGCTGCCCACAGTAGGCAGCACTCCCTGCCTGTGACACCCTGAACGCCCCATTGTGAGAACAGATGTGTTGTCTGGTACAAAGAGCACTTTCCTGGGAAGTGGGAGAGCTGGGTTCTGGGCCAGAGGAGTTTGGAATCAACATATCCCATCTTCCTGGCGAGCACCCAGTCCTCTGACTGTTGTGTAGTATGAGATGGGGCAGGTCTGTTTCTTCTCTTTTGAATTCAGCATCTGTGCATAAATCAGTGCAAAAATATGGGAGGCAGAAGATGGAATAAGCAAGGAGGAGTTTGGCCCTGTGGCACATACATAAGAGGTCTCTGAGAGCTCTAAGGTCTGGATCTTCCTCCACGTGTTATGTCAGGACTTTATCTTCGATTCCAATACATGAGTCTCTGAAACACAATCAGATTCCCAGGACTTCATCACCCACAGAGTATTCAAGGACCAACAAGATATGGAGTTGGGCTTGAGTTGGACCCAAGGTGGTTCTGTGCTGGTGGCAATTCCTATGTATTCACTCCTATATGTACAATTTCCTTCTTCCTGCTTTATAAATGTGCACACCACTGAGGAAATACAATATATAAGTTGTTTTAATTACAGCAAGCAGCAGCCCAACCATGGTGATTTTTTGTTTTCTGTTACAGGAAAAGAGAATATTGCAGTGGTTTGGAAAGGTGATAATATATTTGTTTTGCAGCATTTCAGAGTGCTCCTCCCTGTTCTCTTAAGATTTATTACTCTAGCCCTGCATTTTGTCTGTTAGACTCAGTTGTAATTATTTTTATTAATGTTTTGAAATATGTGTTGAGGGAAAATACTTTTAGAACTGCTAAACTTTTCCATTCGTTTAAAAAAACTATCTGTTCTTTGATCCCTTTGCTTGGCTTGCTGAGTCACTTTGTGGGCAACTCAGGGGGTGGGATGCTTATAAAATTATAAAAATTAAACAAAGAGGTTAGACTTATTTCCATGAGCAAAACACACCCTCCAGAAAGGAACACAGACATGGGTGTGGGTTTATTTGAAATCCACTGCCACCTGTTTCTGAGGGAAAATGTGGGAAAAGAGACATTTGCTTATGATGAGGGCATGCATCCAAAATGGCCCAGGTAGGGTTAGATGCTGCAAGTGGATGTTAATTTGATGTTATGTTTGAGAAGTTCAGAGGATTTTCAAATCTTTCAAAAATCGTCTAATTCAACTCGCATATTGAATTTACTTGTTAAAGATTTCCAGGACTGCTACATCTTCTCCCCACCAGTCTTAAGAACTTTGCAAACCTTATTTCAAGCCAATCCATCAACTGCAACACAAATTCTAACCCTTGAATATTTAGAGTAAAATGAGATGCTTTGAGTCAGCCAGTGCATACAAAGCAGTAGTTGAACTCAGAGCAAATGTGTTTCTTGAAAGAATTTCAAAAAATGGGAAATGAATACAATTTGAACTTGGATATTTGTTCCTGAGGGGTGGGAGAGGCAATGCCATTCATGTAGGAAGGCAGATCTCTCTGGTGGTCCATTAACAGTAGGAAAGCAGCTTCAGTTTTTCAGAATCAAAACTGAATCAAAACTCCTTGGAAGTTTTTTAAAGGTGCTGCTGTGCTGCTGTGCTGCTGTGCTGTGCTAAGTTGTTGGATGCCCAGCAAGGCGGCCCAGCTGTGAGCCAGTGGGCATGTCCCTGCCTGGTGTACGTTGTTACCAAATGCTCAAAAGGTGGGTGAACCTCTTGGCACACAAAGATCTTTTCCCAGTATCCTGACTATCTCCACCCTTTAGTAAAGAGCCACTTAGTGCAGAGCTAATGCAGGCCTGAAGTAAACACAAGACTGCTTCTGACTTGGTCCTTGGTTATCCACGTGGAGATGGTGCCGGTAGATGGCAATCTGCAGAATCTCTGGTGCAAAGCTAAGGAAAGGCAAAGCACAAAGGAGCCCTTCTGAAAAGGCACGCTTTTGTACATTACTGTACGTATCTTGTGTGCAGTAAGGCCTAAATGAGGGTACAACCCTGTCATGCTACAGTTGTCACACTGACTTTGCATTCAATGGAAAGATGAACCACAAAGGCTTTGCTCTTAACAAAAGGTTTTGTTTTGACTACCTTGCTTTAGCAGTAAGGAAGCCTTGATGGAGAAAGATGTGGCTGAAAGGTGTTTGATAGATTACTGCAGAGAAGCTGACAGAAAAGGAGCCTGTTGCGTGTTTCATATTCAGACAACGAAGCTTTCACTTGCTGCCTGGTTCGCAGATGTGGCATTGTCAAATTGCAGGAAAATGCCTGGCAGACTGTATCATTGACTGTTTTAGGGAGGAAAAAAAATCAGAACACATTATTTGTAGAAGCCACACAAATAAGTACTGAGTTCTTATCAGCCAAAGATAACATTAGTTGTGATTTATCAAAGTAATCTTTAGTTTATGGAAAATGAATAATAGGGTGTAATTTAATCCACTGTGAATGTAATGTATATTTCAAAGGGTTATTTTTTGTCAATAAAACCATTTGTTGTACTTGTTAAACTAATTAGTCTTGTTGCTGTTGCTTAGGACAGGATAAAAGATGCCCATTACTGAAAAAAGGGAGGAAAAGATGGGTTTGAAAGTTTGTGAAATATTTTGTACTCATTGCAAGCCAGTTTTCTGATCAAAACAGATTTCGCCTCTCACTGCAAGCGAGTTTGTGTAGATTATACATTTTTCTTTTTTAATTAAATAAAGGATTACCCCAAGAAATTCATCTAATCTCTCGGTGCTTCACCTGCTCCAGGAATCAGGGTCTCCTCCAACTTTTTTGGCTACCAGTGCTGGCACAAGCTACCAACCCCAGAGCTGAGTGCCGGCAGGGAGGGTGATGTTCCTGGCTGCTTCTCCCTCCTCTCTGCATTTTTTCCACCATGTGCAAACACATTCCAGGAGTCACAGAGAAAGTGAGAAGGGAAGAAAATTGAGCTGTCTGAGTGTATTCTGTGCCAGTCCCTGGCCGGCCATGCATCTTTCTCTGGGTGAGGGCAAGTTTTGCAGGGGCAGAGCATGGGGCTGAAAGTCTGAGAGGGGTCCTGGCAGCAGTGGAGGCTGTAGAGGCAGGACATGAGATCATTCTTTGGATCTGCAGTTGACCTTGAAAGATCAGAAAGTCAGAAGTCGGTAAGAGTCAGTAGAGGGCTTACATTTTTATTATAATATCTTTTTTTCCTTAGTGTTTTGGTATCCTTGTTTGTAGCCTGACAGCCTCGTGAACTTTTAATAGGAATTTATGAATGATTTTCAGAGGATGGCTCTTCAAAGACTGGCTAAGCTCTTTAAGGTATTCTCCCTTAGAAATGTCTCAGAAAATGTTCCTCAGAAGGTACATGTTATGGGGGAGTCCTTAATGGTCTTTTCCTGATTGTAGCCATTTTGCCTGATCATTCCAGTTTCTTGATTCTCCTTGTACCTTCTGTTGTAGAAACTGTCCAAGTGCAGCATTTCTAATTGTGAATTACTATCCAGTGGTTTCAAAGGACCTCAAGTCTCCTGGACACAGAACTGAGATGCCTTGGTCACACATCCAGCTCCCAGGGCCCGACTGGAGAGACTGTAGAGCAGATCTGCTCTCTCCAGGCCGTTCTCACCTTGCTCTCAGGATGTCTGCCTATTTCAGCAGGAGAGACTTGCCCCTTTACACAAAGGACAGTTCCTTTGCTGTCTCCATTACCTCTGTCCTGAGTGCAACACACAGATTGGGATAGGGCTGTCCATCTCCTCCTGAGCTGAAAAGAACAGGAAAATTACCAGATAAGCTACTTGATTTGTGTAGGTGAAATAAAACCCTCAGCAGCCATTCAGTCAGAAATCTGAGTGGCATGCCCACCCCTTCTACCTTTGGATCTGGTGGCCCTGCTGCCTCATACCTAAGTACTGTGGGAACAAACTTTGTCCCTATGAAGATCATCCCCACCTCAGAGAGCAACCTGTGCCTCAGGTCTTGTGCTCCAGTCCACACCAGCAGAACAGACTGGGTGTCCCCTCAGAGCCACCCTGCCAAAACTGCAAGGCAGAGCTGAGGTACCCCATGGACTTCCAGGAACCATGACCCAAGCAAACGCCAAGGTCAGCTTGCCAGCACTTTGATCTGGAAAGGGCTCTGAATCTGAGGGTGCTCTATCCTTGCTGTGCTCCCTTTGGTTTCAGTAATAATTTCTACTTGAACATACTCACGCACCATTTGATTATTTTATAAAATACACAAATTTCTGTTGATCCCCTTCCCCAGGCCTTCTTGACAGCAGTCAGAAATATCACAGTAGTGATAAAAATGTGTCAGCTTTCTAATTAAATGGGATCATTTTAAAAAGCCCTTTGAGTTTTATGTCTCTATATCCAGAATGACAAAAGGACTGAAAACTGCCAGCCATACCCAGAGCTGCATCAAAAGCAGCGTGGCCAGGAGGGTGACGGAGTTGATTCTGTTCTTGTGGAATCCCATCTGGAGTACTGTGTCCAGCTCTGGGGCCCCCAGCATAAGAAGAACATGGACTTTTGGAAGGAACACTTCCCACCCCTCTGATTGCTAAGGCAGAGCTCAGGGAGAGAGGCGATTTCCACACAGGGAAGTGCAGAATCTGTTCCAGTAATCCCTGCTGGGCAGAGGAAAATAGCGACCTTACTTTCAAGCTTACATTTTTATGTAAACACTAAATGATGTGGCTTTTACTTCGGGGAATTGATATGGACTGAGAAAATTGCAGAAAGGTGAGATGTATTTTTAATAGTATTTTTTCTGTTCTGCAGAGCCTGTGTTGTCTTTCATAAACGGGTGAGAAGGTGTCTGTGGTTGTGAACATGTTCTTCCTTTTTCTTCTTGGAAATCCACTCTCAATTAGTCTGGAACATTAGATAAGCTGATGCTAATGAAATAAAAGGTTTTATTAGGTTACACAATGGTATGCAGTGACTTAGGGGACAAAGTCAAATATTTACTCAGGCTAACTTTAGGAAAGGAAACAGCTAAAGAGATCACAAGTGAAACAGCTGAAAATAAAAATTGCATCTGTCAGGTATATTTGTAAATTAATTAGAGGGATAAATAATATAATGGTGCTACGTAGAAAGCAGCTGATTTTTTTTCTAACTTTCTCCTGTAAGTCTTTACAGTTACCTCCGAACACCCACTACATGATTGAACTTTGGATCAACTCTGAAAAACTCTTCAGTAAATGATTAAGACCAAGTGACTTCATGGGAACATAAACATGTACTTAACTTTGAGTCCTACAGGTGCTTGAGGCCCAAAGACACCTCTTGTTGAGGGCATGGCTCGCACTGATGTCAGGAACACAGGACCTGGTGCTCAGAGTGATGCTTTTCTGATCAAGTCAAGAAAATTGCTTCAGAAGAGATTAACTGTGCTGTGGAATTGCTTATCTCCCCCCACAGACACTACAGTAGTGACCTATTTGGAGACAGCTATCTGCTGGAAACTGGCAACTGAGTTTGTTTGGGTTGGCATAGCTTTGAGTAACTAGAGATCCCAGCATGGCCTAAAATATCCTTAAATGCCACAATCCCAGCAGAAACAAAATAATTCAATGGGCACTTACCCAGCCAGGTACATACACACACTCCTGTCTGTATTTTTCTGGACAGAATGTGTAGGCTGCAACCTTTCCCAGATATTTTTGAGCAATATCCTTCTCAGCACGTTTGGGATGTCATGGGACCTAAGCTCTGCAAGTGCCAGCCTGGAGCCCAGCTCATGAACAGCCTGCTGCTCCACACTCCTCACTCCACAGGTACTTACAGCCACAGTGAGTTTGTACAGCAAAATTGAGGCTGAGACTCCTGAATTGCCTCTGTCTCCTCCATCTGAAAAACTCAATGGCCAATACAAACCCCAAACCCCTGAGCAGAGATGACTTTACATGACTTAAAAGGCATAATTTCTCCCATGCCTTGATGTCATATTTTCTCACCAGGTAAGTAAGTACATGCTTCTGAGCAGCACCAGCATTTCTGAGATCGATTTTACTGATTTTCTGGATACAGAAATGCAGTGGATTTAAAATGTGCTGTTTGGGTACTGAGATTAACGGAAGCAGAAAGTTTTTTGCTTCCCATGTACACTTACCCTCGATGCATTTTCTGCAGTCATGATGTTCTTGGTCTAGAAAAGTTGCTGCAAGTGTTGCCTAAATGGAAACCAGAATCAGCTCAGAGCTCTGTTGCAGATGACTGAAGTGGCTGCAGTGGCAGGTGAAGCATGGGACTGCCTGATTTTTTTTTCATAGTTTGTTTTTCCATTGAGTTCCCAAAGCTGTGAACGTTTCTACAAACAATTCAGCACACAAATAATCCTACTGCATGTATATATTTCAAATTCATCTGGTGAATTCAAAGGAAGGGGACATGTGCACGTGCATGTTCTCATGACTTCCATCCCACAGGCATGTGAAAGGCTGCAGCTCTTTTGAAGTTTGGTCTCTCAGCAGAGATACAATCTTGAAATAACCTTTAAGAGTGTACCATCACACCTGAGGTTTTTCTGGCTGCAACCAAAGACAGAGAAATAACATTCTTCTGGTCAGGGCTGAATCCAACAAATGTGCTTAGAGGAAAACTCCCAATCCAGCTCTCTCCATGGAGAAGACCACTGACAGTGAGATTTTAACAAACCAGTAGGAGAAAAAGTTCCTTTTCTGCATTTCACATGTTAAAAATATGAGCAAAAATTTATACATGTATTGGCCAGTGTTTACACTTTCAGAGAATCACCCATTAACCTTAGATTTAATAGATTTAATAGATTAAAACTAATCTATTCGCTGCATGTTTAATCCCCTATTAAAAGGAAAAAGAGATAAATTTAATAATAAACTGTGTAACTTGGATATTGATGCTGTTTGGTGCTAAAGGAGCACAGAACATGGAAATCCCCCAATATTCTTATTTTCCATTTGTCTGTTTCTAAACCATACTTTTGAATAGTCCATATATTTAAAGCTTAATCTTCACAGTCTGTCCTGATTTCTGCTATGCAAGTGGAAATACATGGAGTACTGTGAATTTAGATCCCCATTTTTATATGCCTATTCTTCCTAGTTTCAAGACATAATGCAGAACATTTGCAGCTTCTTTATGACTCTCCTATATACACATTGTTATTTTAGAGTCAAGCTGTTAAATGTGCTGCCTGCTACTGATTCCTTGTGAAAAGTTTTAACTGCAGCAATGATCAAAAGCAGGTTTTGGTCCAAAAAGCCTGATGGAGAAAGAAAGCAAGAGAAAACAACATGCTCAATGTACACTTTGAATGCAACAGAGTGAGAGTTAGATTAAGAAGGTGAAAAGCAATTTGGTTTGGCATATTGCCATAGATCCCAGCTCCTGAGAACAGGAAACCCTAAAACCCCTAAAAGTCAGTAAAGAAGAGATTCACTAGGATCAGAGGAAGTGTGAGGAACAGGAGCAAGGAAAGATATGGTTTGCAGAAAGACGTGACATGGGAAATGCTCACCAGAGGCAGAGATTACTTCAGGCAGAAATTAAGATACAAGTGGCCCAGAAAATGTTACAGGAAGCTGCTCTAGACCTCGATGGCAGAGTGAAAAGACAGGGGAAAGGGTGGCAAGCTCAGATAAAGGGGAGGTTGCAGCCTGGGTGATGAGGACAGGGACTGTGTGGAGGCTGCCAGTTTAGAGGGAAGGAGGGAAAGGTAATTCTGTGGATAGCAGGGCACTCTGTCTTCCGCGGATTCAGAGAGGTGGGGAGAGGGAGCGAGCGGCAAGATCAGAGGGTACTCGCTGAGCACTGATGCAGAGAGGAGAAATTAACGGGGAGCTAGTGATCATTCCAGAGTAAAGGATCCTGCCAAGTGCTAAAATGGCAGGCAAGAATAAAGGCTTTTCATGTTTCAGGTAATGACAGTTCAGACAGGCTCATCTATGTCAGAAACATCAATACAGTGTATTGCAGATGTTCACAGGCCAGGCACAAACAAAGCAAACCCCCTTCACTTAGAAAACACTGAAGTCACGTTCAACTTTCATAAGCCTCCAAGCCACAGCTGGCACAATCCTTGTTCCCGTTTGCAATGCCACAGGCTGTATCATGCATCCTGCAGGTGATGGGTCTGTGCCTGTTCCCCGTGCCTGTGCAGAAGATGGAGGGACTCTGGAGAGCCTTGGAGGACGCTTGGGAGGGGCAGGAGGGATGCACTCCACCAGTGGGACCCTTTCTGCTTTTGGCACGGGCACTAGAAGTTTGTGAGCTCTGTGGGAAGAGAAAGGGAAGTGAGCAGAACAGATGGAAATTGCCCTGCCTGAGCCCCAGCAACCCTGATCCCATTGTTTGCTAATGGTGTGGAGCTGTTTGCTTGGAGCAGGGGGGCAAGCAGGGAGAGGTTTGCAGAGCCTGTAGTGGAAACCCGAAACAGCAAAGCAGGAAATCTGGGTTTCTTTCGTGGTTGTCACCACTGGTGGGGAAGTCACATAATCGCTGTGCTTCTGTTCCCCGACTCTGAATGTTGTAAACACTGGAGTCAAGAACAGGCACCGGCCGTGGCGGGGCGGGAGGAGCCTGAACACACACACACATGTGAGGACAGGGCTTCTCTGCTGCGTTTTCGCATCCAAAACCACAGCTCTGAACAAGCAGATATTTTATTACCCTGGTGCTGGCAGTCTAATCTGAATCTTTCCTCTCACTTTGTGCTCTGTTATGCGGCCATCAGGTTCAGGAGAATGGCCAGGAGGAGGCTCTGCTTGGCCTTCCTCCTGCATCCCCTTTCTTCTGCTCGCAGCAGAAGCTTGAATTTGCTTACCTGCCCTTCTTACTCTGCCTCTCCAGCAGTGTTGTAGAAGGATGCCAGATCTCTGCCCCCGCCTGAAACACCATTTAGCAAAGATTGTGAGGTAGTAAAGTGGTAAGAATAGTTGCATACTTAAATACTTTATGAGGTATTTTACTAATACTAAAGCCAGAACGAGCAGCCTAGCATCAAATTATTCTTAAGGTAGCTCTGGACTAAAACATGGACACGTGCCTGCGGGAGTACAATTCCAGGGTTATAAGCACCTACAGGATCACAGTTCTAGCCCCTAGCTCTGCCTAAGAATTCAACCAAAGTAATTGCAGCTTTAAGGCACCTTTTTTATTCTTTCTGCTGTTCATGTTTATTTAAAGCGATTATTTCTTCATTTTCCACCATGCCAGATTTATTTTTTCACTGAGAGATGTGTCTGCTGCCTAAATAATTGTTTCTTATACATTAGAGGCAGAAATGACTTTGTCCAGCCCGTTATACTGCTGGTTCATCCTACAAGGACATTGTTAAGCTGGTCATGGGGAGTAGAGATGAGGAATGGGAGTAGAGATAGCACAGATATTTATTTATCCTTGCCAAGGTTGTCCTTATAAATACTTAAGATCTTTTACCTAATAACTGAAGATTTGTTTTACATTATACACCCTTTTCTTATTTTCTTCTCTTCTTCTACCCTTGTCTTTTCTATATCAGAATTATCTGACTATCTTGTCATTTTGACTCCCTTCTTTTGTTGCTAATGCAGTTTCCCTCTTTTGCCTCACTCCCCTTGTAAAGTCTCCTTGCCTTTGTGCCCTTTTCTAGGAGCATCATCTTCAATCACAAACTGCAGATTGTATCTTTCAGCCTTCTCCCATAGTGGCAGATTTTAATCCTTAGTCCTAGTCACTTGTGACTAATTGGATTGCTTTCATAAAATCATAGGCATTTGCAGTTGAAATTTACCCTGTGGTAATCTGAATTTAAGTAGCTCCAGTCTTAGTTGTTACTACTTTCAATCAGTTAGTTTTCACTGTGAAAAATCAGGTTCAGGGTGAGTTTTCCTCTAACTTCTTAGTTTTGAAGACCATTAAGGTGTATCCTCTAGAAAAGGGAATTTCCTTTTTATTAGCCTTTTCCTTTGTTTTGTTTTTATTTTCTGGTTGTTTTTTTTTTTTATTTGTTTGCTTTTTTTAATAGCCACAAAACCTTGAAGAGAAGGTTTTGATTTAATTTCCCCCTTTTCCTTCATCCAGCAGTTGCTCCAGCCCTTTCTCCTGTTTTCTGTCTCTTGGCTCCTTGCCCCCTGAAGCTGCCTGGGATTTCTTTACCACATGGCACTGTGCCAAGCATTGCCTTCCCTAAGGCCTCAGTATCAAATCTCTAATTGCCTTAAGCACCATGTCCTTCCTCTGCTCATTAGGCTGCATCTTCCCTTTTCAGTGGCTTTTCTATTTCTTGTTCAGTACTTCTTTTACTTACAGATGTTTTAGAATATTGAGGACCTTTTCAGGCTGTCTGCACTTGTTTTAGTGGGGATTTTTGTTTTGCTTTGATTGGTTGTTTTGTTTTAATAGATAGACCCTATGTCTCATACTTATGGAAACAGGCATCCTGTAAAACCTTGTAGCACCCTTGGATCTCATGCAGATGAGTGTGAAGGATATCTGAAGGAGGACACAGTAGAATCAAAAAAAGCTATAGGGAATGGCAATTAAAATGATGAGGAGAATGGAGCAAACTGCATATGAAGAGAAACTGAGAGAGCTGGATCACCTTGATTTGGAGAAGAGAAGGCTGAGGAAGGATGTGACAGAAGCTTACAAAACATGAAGGGGACAGTAAGGGGAATAAAAAGCTACTGTTCACCTAATCCATGAATAGTATAAATGAAATATGAATGAATTTATAACAGAAAGTAGCAAGAAAAATTTTACATGGCAAATAGAGAAATCTGAGAACTTGTTGCCACTGGAGGTTGTGGAGATGGACAGTACCATAAGATGCAAAGGGACTGGAGGGAAAAAAAGTCATGAACAACAGATCAATAAACAGATCCTAAAGAAAAGACGCCAGGAGGCCCCTCTAACCTCCCTAATCCTGTAATTGCTGTGTGGGGCATTACATGGACAGTGGGCCTGGAGTGGCACCAAGTCTTGTGAGCTGTGCCCAGAGAGCCAGGACATACAGACTGATGTATGGTCTGATCTGATCTGAGAGGGCATTTCCTGCACTCGCCTGCCTTTCCTGTTTATTACTAGAGATCATTAAACAGCAGGAGTAGCACCATGCAGAGAGAAGAAAGATGAGCAGGAGCGTGGCCTTTTGGGGTGGATGAATGCTCAGAGGACGGCAGAGTTAATAGGAGCCAGCAAAATTTCAGAGGGCTCAGGTGGAGCTGAGACACAGGGGTGCTCTCAGGAGAATTCAGAGGGAAGATGTGATGCAAATGGGTCTCCTTCCACACCAAACTATCTTGTTAGATGAAAACTGCAAGAGAGGAAAACTGATTTGTAGTTTTGTCCCGCTGCAACTCATTGTGGGTTGTAGTGATAATGAAAACAACCCAGAAAGGAAATATATGGTGTTCCTGCAAACTGCTAAGAAATAGACTGGATATGTGTTAAGGAGAAAATTTGTTGCACACAAAAGGATACTTTGTGATTAAAGCCAGTTTCTGGTTTTATCCAGCCTTCCTGTATAGGTTGATTAGGGCTGCTCCATCTGTAATTTTTAAAAATAATATCTATGCTCCCTGGTCTTTAGCCTTCTCTACCCAAACTGTGAGCAGTTACAGCTAGAGTCCATCTCTTTGTATCCAGCACCTGAGAAACATCATTTAATTTAGCATGTAATGCTATTCTGTAAGCACTTTTTCCCTTGAATGGATGTGCTCTAATGTTAGAGTATGGAAATCTAGTAAACACATTCACTGATGTTATAAGGTGGGAAAATCATAAGTGAGCAAGAGAAGCATTTTCCTGTTGTGTATAATCAAGCTCTGGGAATCAGAAACATGGAGGTTTTAAAGCACCATTGAGCAAGTGCAAGGTGAATATCTGAAGTTTGTAATAGTGAATAAACATTGAGCAAGACATAATATAATTCATGTTTAGAAAATCTCCAGCCCTTAATAGATCTAGGGACCTTGTTTGAAGGTGGATCTCTTACCACTCCCCTGCATGAAATCCTGACCACCCTGCTTGGCCCTTCTCCCAGACATTTGTAAGCAGGAGAGGAGTCAGCTCAACTGTATATTTGGTACAGGATGGCGGATTTGCAACTCCAGTTTATTTGTAACACAGAGAATGTTAAAACATGAAAGCACATAATCAGTAACCAAAGGATATATATATTTTTTTTGGTGCAAACCTGTTCCCATTGTCAGCATTTCTGCATGATTCCTGTTTGCCTTTTGCTAGGGAGTAATTTCACAATCAAATTCAGCTAGTTCATTTTCCAGAAACCCAAACTGAAACTTAAAATAAAATTGACTTATAAAAAGAACTCCAAAATATGCATAACATAGAAAAAAAAAGGTGGGAAAGGCTTGCCTTGAACCCTGATAAAGAGGTGAAGTGTAATACTACCCTGCTCCCTATTTATCCAGTTCAACAAGCAGCTGTGTTTGGTCCAGCCAAGTGAAAACAGCAGCAAAATGTTCTTGTTTATATTGGGGCTCCTTTAAATCTGTTTTGGCTGCTGTTTGCTTAGGTCTAATTTATCAAAAATGAGACACCGGGAAAGAGTGGTTCCAGTTGAAAACCTTGAGGCAGGGATTTCTGCAGGCATCAGTGGTGCTGAGCAAAGTTGTCCCAAAAAAGCAGCCCAAGTCTCAGCCAGAGCCAGGCATTGCTGATCTCCACAGACTGAATCTGCTGGAATTTGGGAGGTTAAAGGCTGGACACAAGCCAGAGGCTGTAAAAACAGGACACTTGACTCCTGTTTTGTGGCAGACGCTTGTGCTAGCATCTTTCTCTCCTACAGAAATCTTCCATCTGCCTGTGTTAGTTAAGACCCAACAAGAGCCAGGCTGGCCCCAGTAACAAGTCCCTTCACCACTGACTCCTTCTTGGAGCATTTCTATCATCTAAAGTTGATGGTGTCTTTTTAAATGCAGCCCCAGCCCTCATGTGGGCAGGAAAACAAAATTCAACAAACAAGCAAAAACTCAATTCCTTTTTCCCCACTATTCAACCTGTCAGAACATCAGCACAGGAGAAACTGGATTCCTTTCATTTCAGCAAGGGGAGGGGATTTTTTTATCTTTTATCAACTTTTCATATCATGACTGAGGATAAATTAAAAAAAAAGAAAATTAAAAGAACTGTTTCAAGTTGAGTGAATCCTCTGGAGGTGCTGCAATTTGTCAGATTACATGAAGGTTTTCTGAACTTTTGAAACATTTTCAGATTAAAGGCTTTCTTGGAAACTGATGTCACTCTCTCTTTTTACCCAAGGACTGTAAAATATAGCCTGAAATTCACTGTGGTTGGACTACACAGAGAGATCCCCACCCCAGTATGTCATTACTGAATGCATCCTCAGCAAATTTGCAGGAAAAAATAAGACTTTGGGGTGACCTAATTGTGACCTTTCAGTACCTTGAGGGACCTTTCAAGAAAGGAAGGGGACTTTTCACAAGAGCATTTAGTGACAGGGCAAGGGGGAATGGTTTCAGACTAGAATGGTTTCAGGGTAGGTTTAGATATTAGAAAAAAATTCTTTACACAGAGGGCAGTGAGGCACTGCAACAGTTTGCTCAGTGAAATTCTGGGTCCTCCATCCCTGAAGGTGGTCAAGACCAGGTTGGGTGGAATCTATGGCAGGGGGATTGAAATTAAATGTTCTTTAAGGTCACTTCCAACCCAGTCCATTCTATGTTTCTGTGACTCTATGACTGTCCTTTAACCTGGAGTTTGTAGGAACCAGGACTGCGTATATCTGTTGGGGTAAAGTTGCTACCTAACCTTTGCACTCTCAGTCAGTCTGTTTTGTATCTACACCGTTGATTTTTGCTCAGAATAGCCAGCCACAGTCGTGCATAGTATTGTGATTGCTACCTGCATAACCCCCGTGATTTCTGTTTATCTGAAGAACACCGTGCTATTGAGATACTAAAATGCAAATATGCACTGTGGGAATGCCCAGAAAAGATGGTTTCCCATCTGACTTCTGTTTTTGCAAAGGAAGATAAACATTAAACAGTGGAAAGAACAAAAACATGATGGGAGTTGAGAGCATGAGGCAACAGGAGAAGACAGAAAAGTTCTTTAGACGAAGGTTTTTGCAAAACAACAAATACACTTGCCTTGAAAGCAACAGACGTTTTCACATGACAATAGCTATCACACAGGGGCCTCAGGCTCAATGGAATCTTACAAGGTATTTTTAGATGAGGGTGGCTTTGCTGCTATCAGTGTCTAACCTCAACTATCTGTTAGTGTACCAGTTCCTTGTTTACCTTTCAAATGTCTTACCTTGGCCTTCTACAGTACCTCAGATTTCTGAGTCTTCTGTGTATGAGCTGATTTCACCACACTAGTTAGTGCAGTCTGTAAAAAAAGTCTGTGAGTTCAAAGCAAGGTTTAAACAACACCAACATGTACAAATCCAGAGGTGAAAGACAGAAAGTTGGAAGACTATTTAGAAGGCATAGCTATGAAAATGTGAACAATGCCCTTCTTCTTCTCTGCCCTTTTTATATCATTCAGACAATATGGACATTTTCAAGGAGATGTTTTATCTATAACTTAGTGAAGTTAAATCTATCATTATCTTCAAATTGTTGAGCATGTCAGGCATGAAAGGTTGTGGTCACCTAAAAGCTACTTTGCAAAGCACACTTGGTGCAACAAAACCATCATGTTATGAAAAAGAGAAAAGGAATTCAAACCTGAGACAACTGCAATGCAACAGTTCTGCACTTGGAAATAATTTCTAGCAACGAATTAATGTTCATTTACGGGGATGGGACTAGGGACCAAAACAAAACTAGCAGACAAAACAGCTTGCTCAGTGGAGCTAAGCCCAAAGTGGAGAGAGGAGAGTGGGCAGTGTGGCAACATGAGGTCTAAGGAGGCCCTTGACAAGCCTGTCTTTAGAGCAGCTGGAACATAAGACATTGTGTGACTGAAGCCATTTCAGCTATAAAAGTTGCCACTAAACTGACATATGATTGATAGCTGATAACACCTTTTATCTTACACTGCCTGAGTCATCGTCATTACAATTAGCACACCAAGAGCAGCTTGTAAATTAGGGGTGTAATTGCCTTAACCTCCCAACAGTCAAGAGAGAGAAGAACGAAACTCCCAAATTAACCCCGGTTTCCTGGAGGTGTGTCTCCTCATGGAGTATGCACCTACAATCATGAGTCAGCTACCCCTTTTTGGTGTCCAAACTTAAGTAAATTGGTTTGGAAGCCATTCTCCAAAAAGTCAGAAGGCAGCAGTGATGGAGCAGGGTCTGTGTCACACAGGGATGGATCCGTGCCAGAAAGGGTCCCAAGGCATGGAAATGAGGAGCTGTGTCTGCAGAAGGGGCATGCCTTCTTCACCATGTTTGCCAGTAGACCTCCTCTCCAGTGTTCTTTTCAAAGTTTATACAGTCCTCCCCAGCAATCCAAGTGTCTTCCAGAGGACACTGGTGACAGGAATGCCATCTGCCACAACAGGTTCTCTCAGTTTCACCCATAACCCCAAAGACAATTCATTTCAACTGCCCAGCATATACATTGAATTGACAGATAAATTGATGCCTATTCCCCTTAGTGGAGATGGAGCCAGTGCCTAGGTCCAGCACTGTGGATCAGAGAGGCTAATCCAGTGTCTCCAAATACTGTACAGCTAGTAAAACACAGGGTGTGCATCAGTCCTGTTGCATCTTCCTCCTCTTTGTTCACCTCCTACTGTCAGGAATGTTGATGCATTTCCTGTATAACCACCCAGCTCTTTCATACCAAAAAAGTGACTGCTCTTCCCTTCGAGACCAGAGATGTGTCTGGTGCTGCAGTGAACTACGAAGACAAGGAGAGCTGACCTCTCCTTTCTGAGAAAACTGGGACATCACATTCCATCTTTAATCTCAGAGTTTTGTGATACCCTTCTTGATTTCCATAATATTTCAGAATGTTTGAGACGTGTTGGGGATAGCTTGGAAAGGATACATTTTTGTACTCTTCCTTTGGAAAGTGTCACTACATAAGAAACAAGGTCTTTGGGCTGCACAGGCCTGTCAATTCTCATCTTCTTAACATGCTCATATTTATTCTTACTCCAATATTCTCCACTCTATGAAAGAGCTTTTTGGAGTTTTACTCCAATATATTCACAGGCAACAAATATATCTTTTCTCTGTCTTTGATTTGCAAAACCAAACAAGCTGACAGATTTCTCTGTCCATTCACAGAAAAGGTCTCCTTTCTCTCAAGCATCCCACACTGTGAGAACTCTGCTTGGAGAAGCCAAGGAATTCCCATGATGTACATAGAAAATTACCAGGCATGAAACAGTTCTGAAAAATACTGTGGTTTAAGGCATCCTATAATCAACATTTTTTACTTTTCCTTCTTAACACATTGAGGTTACCTATTAAAATGGATTGAGGTTCTAAAAATACAATTCAAATTCTTAAAATAAAATTTCAAGAAACAGAAAATCCATAAAATAATTGTAACATTTTTAAAATCTAAACATTTTCAGTAAAAGAATTTTAATAAAACACACAACCTTATGTTACAAGTCAAAATAGCATTAGTAGTTTCAGTGATGCTTTAAATTAAGCTGATTTATACATGTGTTATTTAATATCTCTAAGCAATATTTGCCTCATTTCATATAGATTTCAGGTTGCTTTTGGCAGTTTATATATAGCAGCTAACTCCTTAACACATTTGTGAATGTGATTAATTTATTTTTAGTTGTTTATGGCAAGTTAATATGTTTCTGTAAGTAGCAATGATGGTAAAATTCTCCCAAAGCATGGCAGTTACAGATGCGAGCATTATAAAGACTAGAGAGTGTGTATCATCTTATAAATTTGTCCTTGAGATAATACAAAATGAGGCACAGTCAGTTAAGATATTAATCCTGTATGTTTAAAGTCCCTGACAATGAAACTATTTTATGAAATAGCTTTTAAGGCAGTTAAAAGAGCGGTTCTGTCTCCATTAACACCCACACACACATTAAGCAAGCCTCCATTTCACTTTGATAATTTTAGAACTGGATAGCTTTGTTATGAAGCTGAGAGAGCAACAAACTTTGTGTTTCTTTTGTGCTGCCTGCAAAATGGGGCAGATGATCTCCAAAAGTGGGTGTCCCTTATACAAAAGCCAGGGACAGCAGGGCTGGCACCAGGTGATGCCTCTGTGCCTCCTGGGGAGCTGCCGTCATTTTACAGGGGACCATCACTGCTGGGACCCCGTGCCAACATTCTGCAAACCTTTAATGCCACAAAAATGGTCTGCTCATGGCAGAGCACTAAACTTCACGTCAGAGGCTGCATCACAACTATCCTTTCCAATTCATCCTGGAGGGTGTATGTATGTATTTCATATATATATATATATATATATATATATATATATATATATATATTTATACACACACACATACATATGTAGAGTCACATCTGCTTTAGACAAGGAGCTTCAGCGAGGCACTTAAACACAAAGTGATGGTCTGAAGAGGAAAGGCTATGGGGAGAGGCAGACCTCGGCAGGCTGTGGCTACAGTAGGTACTGCGAGTGCTTTGCCTCTTTTCTCAGCCTTGCCCACTCTTACCAAGCTGCGCTGCCACCGCAGATCGCCCCGTTTATGGCTCTGGAGCTGGGACGCTCTAAGTACAGCTTGGTGAGCACCAAATTCCCAGCGGAGCTCGAGCAGGAACTGGATCTTCAGACTCATCTCCCTCTCTCCCTCTGCGCCCTCCCTCTCTCCTCTCCCCCTTCTCCTTTGCTCTTACAGCTCATTAACTCACTGATTTCAAGCTTGGTCCCAGCAGATTTTCACAGAGGCAGAGCAGTAGCTGAGCTGCACAGACAATCTCTGTGTTACTATCTAAAAGGAATTGCTGCTGATCCATTGACAGGAGAGCAGGCTAAGAGATAACAAATTCTCCCCTCCTTTCTCTTCCTTCCCTCCCTCCCCCGCCCCTTCTTTTGGGCAGTAAGAGGGAAATAGCTTGTGCCACTCAACGAGGATAAGGCACCAATATGGGTAATGAAAACATGCACAGTTCTATGATATAAGATGAAAAGCTCAGGCACAGAAGCACTCAGGCTTAGTGGGAAAGCCTGGCTCGTAGCTCACGGGCATTCAGAAGAGATCCTCAGCGGCTACCGTCGATGCTGCCTGGTCTCATTCACTCGCAGATGAAGCAAGTGTTGCTGTGGCAGGAGACAGACTGGCGCTGCCGAGCAGCGTGGCCGTGAGGATGTGCCCACGGGGGTCTGTGCCCCGTGCATTGCTGTCAGACCCCCTGGCACCTCTCTGTTCCTTTCATGAAAAGGAGGGCTAGCTGGAGAAACTATCATGCATCTATGCCTGTGTCCATCTCAGAGTTTGTAGTGACAAAAACAGCAGCATAACCTCTTCAGAGAGCTACTACCCAACAATGCTGGAGTTGCTGGGTACACAGAGCAACTGTGGGATTTTTCAGTCAATGGTTCAGGTGCTCCTGAGGCCCTATGTTGACCCCACTCTGACATTTTTCTCTATGTCAGGATGAGATCCCACTGTCAGAAGAAACTCCAAAATAACCACAGCACCGAGGAGGAGTCACGTCTCTAGAGCCTTAGCTGTCACAAAAGCTGTCCCAAGACAAAGCAGAAGAGCTACTGGTTACCACTGGTTCTGCTGGGTTTTGTGCTGGTGTTAGCCAAATCTCTTTAGGATGGCACAAGAAGGATGGGTGCAGAGGGGAGTAACTTTGCTTCACCAGAGGCTGGAAGGAGAGGACAGAACAGCAGGGTGAGAATCAGGTGTGGAAACTCAGCAGAGCAAATAAGTTAGCATCCTGTTCCCAGTGGGAAAAACGTTCCCATGCTGCTTACAAAACCAACAGAGAAAATGGGTGTTTCTGGGCCACCACCCCATGCAGGGAGGGATGGAGGGCAGCCAGCTCAGAAAGAAACCCTGCAGCCTCTGAGCAGAGGAAGTCCCTATTATGGTGGCCCTTGCTCTGCCCTCTTGGGCATAATCATTGAAACTATTAATTTCCTAATGTTTGTTTTAGAGTAACAGATAGATGCACCCCATGATATTTATTTGTGTTTTGCCTTGGTGCCAAGTACTACCCTGTATTCTGTGTGTTGAAATGTAACAGGGACACCACTGCTTGCTGAAGTATATTCTCCCAGTGCACAAGACAGAAAAAAACCTCAGATTTTTTTTTTTTTTCTGCAGTCTTACACACAGGAGGATGAGCAAAACCTCACCCAAGTAGGGTTGCACTTCAGCAACTCTTAAGCACATCCGCTTTACAGCAGCATGTACTTAAATTATTTGCTAAATCAGGACCTTCAAATGGAGCCAAAGACATTTCAGGAAAAAGGTCCCAGTGCCAGCAATTAGAGGGGGACTAGCCAGGTCCAAATTTTTTGTGTTAATTATAGGAAGGTATTTTATCTACTAGTGCATTCTTTCAAGTCATACATATAACCCTTCCACAAGTAATCCAAGAGGTCAAAAAAACATTTCACAAAGCTTCCAAGATGCAAAGACACAATAAGAGGAAATTATTATTTTTTTCCATTAAATGGCAAAAACAGAAAGGAGGGTGCCACTTCTCTGGAAAACACATTGGCTCTCCTGCTCCTCTGAGGCTCTTCTAGGAAACAAGACTGGGTTCCTTCGGTTCCCTTTGAAGAGGACAATGTCACTGAATTTCAAGCCATTCATTTGCAGAGACCAAAGACAAATATTTTCCTGAACTTTGACTACCTGAATCAGGGAAAAAAAATGTTTATAAACAGACACTGATGTTATTGATGACATACTTGGCTGAAATCACAAAGGCTTATCAGTATTCAGGGGCTTCTGAAGTAGGGTTTGTAAATGTCTAATATGTGTGTAAGTGAGCTATTTCCTGTAAATCAATGTACCTTACTTTAGACTTCAGCTTAATAGCAAACATACCCTCCAAAACAAATGACACAATCATCGCTTTATCTCTACATGAACACTGTCCTATACCATTCTGCTCTTTTGTCTTTTTCTTTCAGCAGAAAATTTGTGCTCGTCAAAAGCTTCAATTAAGGTAAATGAGCGCTATAAATCTGGAATCCCTGAATGTATAATCAGCAAACAAAGGCTGGTTTCTTGGATGTTTTTATTAAGAGGATGTACATTAATGAATAGATAGCAACAAATGCTAGAGATGACAACAGCATGGCAAAGTGGGGGCTTGCTTTTTATGGTTTTAAGAGTGTTTATTCTGATAATTTAGGAGACCAGAAGAATAACATGGAGCAAACACATGTTTGTTAGTTCAGAGATCAGGAAAAGAAAACAACCCTATTTCTTCTAGTCCTTTAGACCACAGAAGGCAGATGGGTAGAAGTTTCTGTAGTCTGTATTTCTGGTATTAGCAACATTTTCATGGCCAGTCCCCCCTGCCAAGTGATGTAAACAGACAATATCCTGAACTTGTTGGAGCCCAGCCAGTTTATCAGATCTTCATGTGACCTTGTCTATTTTTCAGAGCTGCCCTGTGGAAAGCACACTGTTGGCCAAGCAGCAGAATCTGATTGAACTGGCTCTCACACCACTGGTGATCCTGGTCCACAGCTCCATCTTGCCCTTTCTTTCCAGGATCTAATGCACATAATTTGTCCTATGGAGCTTCTGGAGTAGAGCTGTTGTGTCATTTCTCAGGCACAAAGTTGGCAGAAGGCAGTGTGTCAATTTCTTTGGTGGCTCACAGGGTGCCCAGCTGAATCAGCATGAAGTGGAAGCCTCCAACACAATGAGGTCTCCCTGTTCTGTGAACTGAGGTAAGCAAGCAGCCCAGCCTGGCTGTCCCATGGGCACTGGCACGTCACAGGGTCCCTGGCGAGGCTGACCCTGGGGCCCTGCTCACTACCACGTGCACCGAGCAAGCCAGGTAAATATCTGATGTGGTGCTCTTTGGACAAAAGCTGTTTGCCAACCTTTAGAAGAGATTGAGGTTCTTGTTTCACAACTGAAGGGGGGAAAGCGAAAACATTTGGGAGCTGGGCCTGTCTGAGTACGCAAATCTCTCTTGCTAAACACGATGTCTAAATTGCTAAGTCTTCAGTAGCGTTTTCATCAGTAATGTAGCATTACACAGAAACCTCTTACACAGAGCAAAAGACTCGCCCCAACATCAGTCAGGGCTTAAGATCACTTTGAGATTTATGAATTTGAACTTATCTTCTCAAATTCAAAATGGCTGCCCAGAGAGAGGGAGGAGATAGCCTGGACCATCTCACACATCTACGACACTAACCAGGCAGAGCAGAAACTAAACCAGACTTCTCTGAGCAGATGTGAATGGAGCTTTCCTGCTAGCATTGCTTGCCTGTGTGCACTCTCTAATGTCCAGACAAGAATGATAATCATCTCCCTTCATGACAATTCTCATCAAAAGGGAAGAATTAAACCACTGGATTCACATATTATGGAGACAGGAGAGACACACAAATGACTGCAAATGTTCTAAGATTATGTATTAACCTTAGGAAACAAGAGCTATTTATCTGCTAGAGTAGAAGATGGTACAGCAGCTATTCCTAAAATCAGAAATGCTTACTGAAAAACCTAGCAGTGTGTATTCCATTAACTAAAAGGAATCTTTGCTGTATATCTTCACCCATACAAACAGCAGAGGATTCACCTGTTCCCCTCCCTGGTGAGCACAAACACATGCACAGCTCCCCACTTCGTGATGTCACTGAGATCAAAGACAAAATCTCCCTGCACTCAAGTGGAGCAGTTGGGTGCATAGTGAGCTCCTGTCCAGCCACGCAATGTAAGAGAAGGAGGTCATCAGCATGGTGAACAAATGTAGGTAAAATCCACACACACATCTCCCTTGCATCTAAACCCTCCACGTATTTCATGCAGCATGGACTTCAGGATAGCCACTTCCTGGAGAACCCCCGTGTGTTTGTGCATGACATGGCCACCATCATTGCAAGGCATCACACTGCCCTGCAGTGCTGATACTGCACTGGAGAGCTGGACATGCAATTCCATCCTTAAATCTTCCACTCTTTTCACCAGACACATGTTTTTGTGCCATTAACCCAATGAAGATTTTTCTCAGCAAACACCAGGGACATTTCCCCAACATGACTGGGACAAGAAATCCACTGGGCCATAAGATGCCCAGAGTTTGTGAAAACTCCTTTCATCAGGAACTTTGGCTGTGGTTTTGCATGGGTCTGAAATTCAACATTCCCAGGGGATGGCTGCAGCATGCTGTGCAGGGACAGGGATGCAGATGGACCAAAACATCCCGGGCCACTCCTCCTCTGTAGCTGGGCACTCCTGGAACTATCCTTGGGTCTGGGAGAGTCCAATGCCCTGCCAGGAAAGTGTTCTTGAAAGCCTGAAACTCTCCTTTGTGAAGGCTCCACGCATGGCTGAAGTCAGGCTTGAGGTATGCTGGGAGAATTAGGAATTCATTCCTTTGCTACAAGCTCGGTGAGGGGGATTTTCTCTGTAATATCTGAGTGCTGCTTTATAATAAGAAACTAATTACTTAAAATGAAGTAAGGCTCAGTGCAACTAGAGAAAGAAATGTAAAGTATAATCATGCCTTGTATCTACAGGACAGTGGGTAATTGGCTACTTTCCTGCAATTTTCACCTCAGCTCACCTTGGTATGCAGTCACTTTACTGCTCTGCCTCAAACTTCATTTCTGTGCCAAGTTAATAAGGGTGCAATCTTTCCCATTAATTTTAAGAGGTTTTAGAGCAAGCCCTGCACATGTGGGAATTACAGCTGCGTGTGATGGTGCTGCCTGCTGTCTCTGAAGCTCTCATTCACAGAGCTCATCACACACCAGTCCATAGGCAGGCAGCCAGAAATGCACTTGTTAGCTCCTTGTAGATACACCTGCAAGGTGATTACAGCAGCACAAATGGATTTTTGTGAACTGGTCGTCACTGAAAAAGCCAATGCTCTTCACAGATACAGGCCACTGGGTCTGACCCAGTAAAGCAAACTAAGGTCAGACCAAACCATTCAAGTCCCTCAGTTCCTGAGAGTGTTTAGGCAGTGCTGGTTTTGGTACCATTTAGCAAAATGAAGAAATTAGGCTTTTTCTAATAGTTACAAGAAACTGATACTTCCTTTTCTATTAGTACTCCAGGATACTTTGGGCTTCTCCAGGTTTACTATGTCTGTCTGCCTGGAAAATTTTGAACCTGCCTTGGCTGTTTCCTTGAGCAATGTGGCAACAACCAGATGGGGAATACTTTCAGTTACTGATCCTGGTGCCTGTTTCTGGAGTAATTTACTGAATATATAATATTTCAGTAATCACTGAAGCAGACCCTGGTCCCCAGCTGCCAGTTCATAGATCCTATGGATTTTCAGTCCTCATCTCTCAGTTAATGTTTAATACTGAATAGTTATTCTTCATTGACAAATATTTAAGTGAGAGAAGTATGCTTCTGAAGGGTTTTACAAGAGGGATGGCTGAGAAGAATTAAAAAGAGAGAAGCTGATTTGAAGCCAAATGTAAATCACAGTAGGGATAAGACCTGAGTCTCTTATCCCTTGGATGAACAGCCACAGAACTCTAGAATTAAGGAACAAGACTATAGCATTGTAGGCAGCCAACACCTTTGAGGGTATTTGTTTGTTCATTTCTTAGGCAATGTCTCTGGGATCCACTCAAGGCAATCAGATACAAATTCCTAGAATGACAGAGACCCTATCTGTTAATGAGAGCATCCTGCCATGCCTTACTTCAGCTGTTCCCTGACAAGAGGAAACAGCCTCAAGTGGTTCCAGAGGAGTTTTGGATTGGCTGTTAGGGTTGTCAAGCACTGGCACATGCTGCCCAGGGAAGTGGTGGGATCACCGTCCCTGGACAATTTTTAAAGATGTGCAGATGTGACACTGAGGGACAGGGTTTAGTGCTGGACTTGGCAGTGCTGAGTTCATGGACTGAACTATCTTGAAGATCTTTTCTACCCTAAATGATTCTATGATGCTATGGCAACAGCAGTGGCTTTTCTGTCCTCTTCCTAGGCATAAAAACTAGGACAAGCTCCATTTCATCTTTCCTCTAGCTGATTATAGAGCTTTCTTGGTCTTTCCTTGCCACCATAAGCATTAGCTTTTCCACTGTGCTGGGATTTGTATTTTTTTGGGTCTCTGCTTCAAAACACATTAGCCCTGACTACAAGCAAGTTACTGCATCTATATTTGTAAAAGTGCTGAAAGGTGCACAGGATCATGTCTCTGGAGACAGCTGAGCATCTCATGGTCCTGTGGAACAAACAAGACGAGGAAAGAGCAAGACACCTCATATATGGGTTAGTAAATCATGTGGAGGTGTAAGGGGGAGGCAGAAGAAAAATGGGTCTCATGAGTAGATCCAGTCAGGACCAGTAAAATGGCAGCTAAATTAACTCTCTAAGGGATATCTTTATTTTTGTGGCACTTGAGCACAAGTATCCAGGTATACTTTTCCTTTTGAACTGTGCCTCAGCCCTGTGCTCAGAGCCACCCTCACCTGCCCTCTGCCCCTTCAGTGTCTGGAAAGTGGGACAGCTTCCACTGAGAAGAGCACAACCCTGCCCAAAAGGTAGTCAAGGTGATTTGTAGCACTGCAGGAGAAGAGGTTTTCAGCTCAGAACAGGCAGGGAATAGAAGATATATGTCCATTCTTTGGCCCGTAAAATCAGTCCAAAGCTCCTTGCCAACTTCTCACCACCAAGATGTGGTAGAAATGGAGTTTCTTGATCCCAGCTTGGTTTTATTTGATTTGCAGTTTAACACACAAAGCATGGCCAGCTCTAGAGCTACCCAGAGACAGACAGCCAGCTGCTAAGTGGGATTTTACATCTTAAATTTATTCATGGGAGCAGATTAGCAGATTAGTCATATTTTTTCAAGTGCTGGTCCATAGTATCTCAGAGTCCCAACTGTAAAAAACCAGGATAGTTCCCAGATTTTGGAACTGTTTGGGAAAGAATGAATTTCTTGTAAGGAGTGTAAAGTCAAAAGTGAAAACTGTGCTTTGGTGTATGAACACACATCTCAGTGAGTTCCTGGGATAGAGGTGTTAATAGGTGCCATGGATACAATAAAGCAGAGGACTTATTTCCTGGTGGAGTGATATTTCTTTCTGTTTATTCACATTACACTTATTACAACACTATCAGCATGAAGAGGGTTTTAATAATGAGGGCAGCAGAGATACCATCATGTGCCTGCACAGGCTGCTGGTACCTTGCACACAGCTTGATCCTATTCAAAGGCTTAAACATACTTAAATCCTATCCAAATCCTTTATCACTTTAAGCCTCTTATAGCTTTAATGCTTCAAAAATACACCCTGGATCACTCAGCCTGACAAACTGCAAAGAGAGGAGAGGCTGGTACTTTTGATGGCACCTGGGGTTTGTGCCTTGCACACCTAGCTCAGGGTTTTCAGAAAATCTGAAGTGGCCACCCAGGATCCCCCTGAGACCAGAGGCAGGAGGAGGCTCCCTGACCCCTGTCTCTGGGAAGTGGGATGGTGCTGGGCATCATGGGCATGGGAACACGTACCTTTCTGGGAGAAATGAAAGTGGGTTCAAGGTGCTGTAAATGAAAGCCTCTGCATAGCAGTGGACAGTTTGAAAAGGTGAGTGTCCCTCCTGATGCTGACATCCCTTATCTTGGAACAGGCACAGTACCAGAGATCCATGTCACCCCTGTGTTAGGGTAGTGATTGTGGGACGGTAGAGTTTATTTTCCAGTCTATGTGCTCACCCTGCTTGGCATGGCAGAGACCCCATGCTGGCTAGAGCCTGTAGCTTTGACTGGAATATGAAGAATGAAAAATGAGAGGAACAAAGTCACTCTTTGGAACTGGAGTTTGTTTTGGAGGGAGATCTCTTTTTACCTCTGAAGGTTTGGTATCATGAGTTGAGGGAAGGCATCATTATCCCACCACAGTTCTTTTTCCAAAGACAAAATAAGAGGTTAGTAGGTTTGACATTAAAGGATGCTTTTAAAGTGTTCTTTTGCAGTATATTTTGTTGTATATATCCACGAAGTGTGGGAATAAAATGTCATCCTTAGGGGTTTACTCATCATGTGGCTTCTCTTGTTTCAATGAAAATAATTTATCCCAGACACGTACATGCAATAGTGCTTTGCAAGGAACCACATACTGTACCAAATGCTGCATACTGTACTCAGATTAGAACTTTGTGTCAACTCATGTGAATTATTTGCAAGGCAAAATACAGAGGAATTCTCTCCAGGGTAACTCTGAGGTTACAGCAGTTCATTCAGCAAAGACAAATCAGCTTCTGGGCTGGAAAAAAAAGAGCTTTATGATCTGCTTGTGAGGCTGTTCTGGTTCAAATATGACTGTGCCAGCAGCAAACGCTAACAGGAAGTGTAAGACATCTGAGAGACTGGCAGCAGTGACCATTTTCCAGCACACACTGCAGACGGCGTGCTGGGGACGAGCTCCCGCTGTGGCTGAGCAGGGGCAGGGCATACAGGTAATACTGCACTGGGGATGCAGGCTGGGCTCCCTCCCTCCTCTCCCCCTCACCTCCCCATGCCAGCTTCCATGAAATTGTGGCCCAAAGTAACTGAGAGTGACAGGGCTGCTGGGATGACAGGGTGATGGCACACACAGAGCCTTCCTACTGCTGATGACAGACATGCATCAGGAGGGAGCAGGTTTTTGGGTTAGGTGCTACCTCCCCACCCCTGCCCACTCTCATGAAAGCACAACCCCTTCAATCTGCAAGTTCAGACTGCCTGATTCACTGTTAAACTTGTACCATCCTGCAAAACGCTCTTGTATTGTCAAGCCAGACCTCACAGAAATTGAGGACATCTGTGGGCTAATGTTTGTGTAGCTGCCATGTACAACAGTGACAGTGTGCATGTACCTGCCCAAACTAGGCACCCACCAGATGCATCTGGACCTAAACTTCTATCAGCCAATTGGGTCTTTTAACACCAGGACACCCAAGGTCACCTATGAACCTCATACAGCCCAGCCTCATGAGAGGCTCTTTAGTGTCTTGAAATGGGGAAAATTGCATCCCTGCCTCCTTAGCCTTGTATCACACTCCTCCTCATAGTAAAGATGCAGTGAAAGCTTAAGTCTCACCCCTACTCTGCCTTCCATCCTGTTGGGTATTTGCCTCTTCTCAGAGAAGCCCACGGACTCATCCAGCTCCTTGATACCCCATGGCTGATGGAAGAGCAAAAACACAAAAGGACCTGCAATGCTTCTCAAGGCCAGAGGATGCCTCCATAGGCACTGAGGGGCAGAGTTACAAGCTTGCTGTCCAACAGCAACAAACCGTGGGAGCTATAGGGTCCACAGCTCTGCACATCCAGGTTTGATGTGTTCCAGCAATGACCATGACCGATTATTAGTAGCAAATCTGGGGAAATTTAAATTTCCCTGAGTTACTTAATATTTACATAGTCTTTCTGATGACATGTACAGCCCAAACAGATATGGGGAGGGGTTTTTTTGTTTGTTTGCTTAAACTTTAATTTGCTGTTGTTATCATTGTTAGGGCTTTTGTTTGGGTTTGGTGGGGTTTTTGTTTGGTTGGTTCATTAGGGTTTTTTAGGTTTGTTTTTTTGTTATGTTCATGTGCCTGTTTTGTCTTTGTTTCCATCCCTGCATTCTTTTTTCCAACATTGGGAGACAGTTCACCCTTGCAATATTTCTGGTGTGGCTTACACCCAAAGGAGCTGGACTCCATATGATGGAGGCTTCCAACCTAACCTTCATAGGCAATTCAGTGCATGAACTACATGAACTACATGAATTACAGATTTTACATTGCCTTCTCTTGTTAAACAATTGCCCAAGAAGTCCCAGCATTCAAAGGGGAACAAACATATTCTTTGCAGATTGTCCTAAAGGAAGGGAGAAGTCCATGAAAGGATACTGCATAGCCCTGTGTGTGGAGTCTGCTGAGGAGACCAGCATCACAAACCCAAAGTTGGGCCTGTCATTCAAGCTTGTCCACCTCTGGAAGAATTGGTACCACCCTCTGTACCACATGTGCTGACACCTAATAATCTGATCCTTTAGTACTCTGACAACTTGGGAAATCTACCTGTGTCCACCTTCTGAACCTGGTTCTGAGGATCACATTTGTCTGTGTATCTTTGTAAGACTTTAGCATTCATGTTTCTTTTGCCTTTTGTGTGTGGGGATGTGTGTGGTTTGTTGTTTTGGTTTTTTTTTTTTCGTTCTCTTTGATCTTAAGTGTGAACTCTTGGAGCCATAGGAAGAGAAAATTCTCGCATCACCTATAGACATGAAAATCATGTCTATAGGTGATGCAAACTCATGTACAAACAAACAAGCAAAATGATGGCACCCTCTGTCAAGCTAGATTTTTCCATCTCAGCTGAAAGGGGTCTGGGTGGGAGGGATGGACATGTCACTTTCTAACTCTGGTCTGAACTCCTGCTGTGACGTGTGAAAGAAATCAAAGAAGGGAAAAGCATCCAGCTGTTTTGCTATATTTAGACATCTTGTGTCTTTCTCAAGATGGTTGGAGCATCTGCACGTAGAGTCACTGCCACTTGAGCAATCTGTCTGTGGGACAGCCCCAGGGGTGTTCATGACCTGTGCATGCTGGGGCTGTGTGACCAGCGTTTGCACAACCTGTGCCAGACAGTTCTCTGGTGCAGAGCAGGGTGAAGCAGTTGTTGTGAAGGTCAGCTGGATGGCAGTAGGCAGTAGACTCATTTCTTATCCCTTACCTCTCCTGGACACAACCCAGCTCCCAGTCTGGCACTGCATTCCTCTTACATTGGGGTTTACTCCTGAAGGACTGCTATGCCAAAGCCAGGATGCAATGGTGTGAACATGAAAAAACCAGAACCACTCAGCCTCCCCAGCAGCCCCTTCTCTCCCCTTTTCATCACCCATCAAGTGCTAGGCAGGTTTTATTGCAAATATCTGTTTTCTAAAAATGACTTGACCATTCATTCTTTCCATTTCTAGAAATCAATGAGAAATGGAGAGCTTAGAGGGAAGCTCTGGCCACTTCATGCTGCTGCCAGCAGCTGTGGTAAGCCACTTGGACCTGAAGCAGTCACAAGGACATCTGTTCCAGTTGCCTCATACCAGAAGCCACAAAAGTTCTTGCAGGATGATAAAACCTTGGAGACTTCTGTAGCAAAGACTCAGATCCTTAGGGAGTTTACTTGTTCCGCACCCAGAAAGTAGGAGGATCCTTCTACATATTTGGCTCTTACAGTGCAGGTAGGTCATGGCCAAAGTTGCTGAGAAATAAAAACACTCCATTCCACTGTCCAGGAGCCAAAGACAATGTGATGGCTATAGAGATGCATCTCAAAGATTTGGAAACAAGAACTTTCTCCTAAATTGTACTGACAGTTTTCCTGCAAGAAATAAACTTAACTTGTCCTCTCCATTGGCAGCCACCCCTTAGGAAGCTTCCCTCATGTCTTGGTTTGTATTGTGCTTTCTTCCAGGACTGGCTAGAAAGGTGTATTTTAAACTGGGATTAAGAAAGGCAAGACATCTGAGGTCAAGGATTGTCAGTGAAACTTTGTTTAGCTAGACAGATCATTGGCTACACTGTACTGCAAGAGCTCCGGTTCAGCTGGCCTGGCCCAGCTGTTGAGGTAACAGGCAGTTTTGCACCTTTCAACAGTGCTGTGGGTTTATTTCCCAGCAGAAATACTTGAACTCTGTCCAAGTGAGTGACTGAATACTGCCTCTCACTTTTCACCCCAGCACAGGAGGACAAGCAAGCCCATTTGGAAGGGATCTCACATTTCTTCCTGCCTTGCTCTCTGAAGGCATGTGAGCTCAGTTGCCTCTTATCACTCCAATCTCTGTGGGCCTGAGCCTCTGGGGTTAAGAGAGTTCAGGACCACACAGAATCAGATGCTACATTAGATGGATAGCAGGAGTCCAAAAGCTGAGGCTAATGCTGAGAACTGTGCAGTGGGAAAGCAGATACTGCATTAGCTGAGTGTCATGATGCTTTCAAACCTTCTTTGATACCATGATTCTAGGCTTTGTATTTTATAAGCACAAACTGAACATTTTTGTGAGATATTTTGCAAAATTCTGCTAATCGGTTGCAGTATCACCTATATGTTTCATCCTTTTTTAATCAGAATGCTACCCTGTCACTTATTTCACCATAATGATCCTATAAAAAGGTCTAAAAAGGTTAAATGTACTACTGAGATGTCAAGGAGCTTGGCAATGAAAACATAATTTTACAAGTTGCTGCCAGACAGTGAGTTGCGAAAGATTCACTGAGATCAGCAAGGAGACTGGAAGTGGCCTCCCCCAACAGTCTTTGGAGTACAAATATTTTTTATCAGCTGTGTAAAATACCAATGCAATGAGTGTGTGCCGGAACGCCGACCGGGCTGCAGCGTGTCTGACTGACCACAAAGGCAGTCTGGGACTGAGAAGGCTGCAATGGATATAGGCTGGGAATCTTCTCCTTGGGACAGACTGCCAGCAACAAAGGGTTTCTAGGATTTTTCAAGTCAATAACTTCTCTGACCTCTGAATGCAGAAGGACACTCATATCAGTCATGCCTACTAAAGCCTGATAAGTTATTGTTCTGTCTACTTAAGCACCTCCCCAGTCCTAAATGAGTAGCAGTAGATGCCAGGCAGCACTAAGGCTAAGAAATGGACTATTGGTATCTCAGAGTGATTCTCCCAATGCTGGTCCCCTCTAGTGTGGATCCACTACTGCTCCAGCTGTCACCAGGGAAATGTTGCATTTTCTGCAATTTTTTTTTTACATCTTGCTGTCTCCCCTACAATGTACATTATGGAAAAAGTAGGAGTAGACAATACCCTATATTCACTGAGAAACAGCAAGAAGATTATCAGAGGGATTTTCCAAAATTTCAAGGTCTGGTTTAGCATTTCATTTTGGCACTTGTTTGTCCTGATTTATCAGGGGAAAAGGGGACCAGCCAGCTGTGATATTCCAGAAGGTTTTACTCAGTTGTAATGATGGTGAGAAGCGTGCCAAACTAATAGCAGAAGGTTTGGTGATGTTTTCATTCAGTAAATCATCTGCTAATTGTAACATGTGAGGCAGGTTTGAGCCATACATGCCCTGAACAAAGCTCCCTATTCCTCAGCATCTCATCCCTGCTAGTGCAATCCACAATTCCTCAGTAAAAGTGGAAAAATGAAGGCACTTTCTCAGATGAAGTCTCCCAAATTCCAGCTGTCTATGGCTCAGGGAACAGAAGCTGTCTTTATTCATGTCGTCCATGAGCTCTTCTTGTATGAAGTGGTGAAAATTGCCTACTGATGCTCCCCTCCCATTTCTCTCGTAGCTCAAACTGAAGTACAAAACACAAAGTTTAACACAGAGTGAGGTGCTCACGGCTGTGGCCTCAAATGACAGCAAGAATCCTGGGAGAAGGGTGAAAAAGAAAGGAAATCGTAGTAGTTGGCTGTGCAATATCATATTTTTATGGCATAGCTATGTCAGATTCAGCTCCTTGCAAATTTCAAGAGTTTCAAAGATTATGTTTTCAGATATTGTTGTTTCAGAAAAATATTATTTCCATCAAACATATATCTATGTATTTCATAGCGGAGTGCTGTTTCTCTAAAGAAAGAATAGGACAGATGCTGCATGAACAACTGATTACACTTCATTAACAGCAACTATTATATATCTAAAAATCCAGGGCAGGAGCAACCTACAGGAAAGCATATTTCTGTAAACCTTAAAAACAATCAACAAATTCCCAGAAATTAGGGAATGATTGGAAGGCTATACTGATTGAATAATTAAGCCAGAACAGATGATTCACTTGCTCTAATCAGCAAAAATACATGAAGAGAAACTTGAAAACCACTTAGCTGCTGAATTGGTTGGCCCAGCGGTAGTTGTCACTTGTTTTTATTGGCCATTAATTAACAGATACATTTAAAAAGCATAAATATAAAAAGGCCCCTTACAAAAAATAACAGTGGCAAGCTGAGTGCCGTGTTTCACCACGACAGCTGGAGCAAAGGTCTCTGGGTGGTTATTGCCATCACTCCAACTCACTCATCTGGAGCCTCTGCTGCTGTTTTGCCTCTGCCTGCTCTGGGCGCAAGAGCTGTTTGTCTCAGGGCTGCGTGTTCCTCCGAGCCACGGAGAGCGCTGGGAGCAGCCCAGGGCCGTGTCTGGGATGTCACCCGCCCGTGGGCTACATGCAGCTTTTCCCTGCGCCAGCTGTGGAGATAATGTAATTTGTCCATGGAGCTTTGGTCACACTTGTCTGCACTCCCGAGTGCTGGCAGCTATGCTGCCTGGTGGTGGGGTGGGCTTCAGGCATCTCTGTGTGCATTTATAACTGCACCGTGCCCACCACCGGAGGCAGCTGACAGCGGCCGTCGGCGGGACCCAGCCCAGGAGCTTCGTGCCTGCTCTCCAACCAGCCACTGTCAATCAGGATGCTGAGATTTAGATTTCATGAGCTAATCTGGTTCTACAGTGAAATGTATCTCAGCTGGAAAATGCTGCTTGCATTAAGTTTGTCTTAATTCTTTTTTCAGAAAATTTTGGGGTTTTCCATGCAAGTTAATTAAAAAAAAATGGTCAGAAGCCATCAGTCAAAAGAATTCCGATTCAGCATTTTTTAGATGAAATTTTATTTTCCATTTAGAAGCAACTATTCTGTTTTGTATTAAGAACTTTTCAGATGTTCTAAATCCCAGAAAAACATACTATTTTCATTTTCCCCAAAAATTATTCTTACCAGAAGCATTATTTTTCTCTTTTCAACATTATCTTCTAAATGGTTTATTCTTTTTGTCATTTTTTCATCTTCAATTCCAAAAAAGTAAAAAGTTGGTTCCCACAGAGCCCTTTTTAACAGAGGGAATATATTTCAGTGAATGTTCCTACCATAAAGAGCTTCCAGACAAAACTGGTTTAAAAGTAATTTAATTTAAATTTCCTTTTCTGCATAAGCTGCTGCTGGTGTTCGCTATTGTTTCTAGATCTTTGTTCTTCATTCATAGCAGACTCATTGTGACCTCAAATCCCACTTCCTACTAAGTCTGGGAATAGGGATTCATACTTCACTGGGATCGAATACCATGCATGTGGTGGAGATACTGCTTTGACAGCATTCCATAAGCTTTGTCTCCTCACTGAAGTCTCCCTGTCCCATAGGCATAAATGAGGAGACCGTCTCTCTTTTCCTACTCAAATTAAGTCTACTTCACGGGTCCCAACAACCTCCTTTCCAATTCTCTGAAAAATGTCTGATTACACTCAGGGCATTTGTCCACAATCCCTATTCAGCTTTGAAATTTGTTGCTTCTCTATCAAGCCTGAAAAACCTCTTGCCTACCTGAAAGCCTGTCTTCTTTTTCAAACTACATTGTTTGTCCAATAAGAGACAGTATCTCTACCTGCAAACTTTACCTTGCCTTTCATTGCAGCTCTTCTGTACAACAATTATTACTCTCAAGGACAGACATCATGAAGCAGAGCATGAGACAGGAGGAGGAGAGCAGAACACCGTCATTATGCCAATGCCACGTTGTAGACCCTGGAGTAAGATTCAGGGGACCAAACACAGACATATCTGGTTGCATCCTCTGTCTGCTGACGTGGTCCCACTCCTTTTGTCAGGATAAGGCCAGGCTACTTCACCTGAAGCCTGCTCTTCCACAGGAACACACCAAGTCACACCATAGGGAACAGCCCTCCATGAACCTTCCATCTTTAGAGAGTTGCTAAAATAGGGCAGGAGGGTCTTCCAATTTGGAGAAACCAATGCAACCAGGGCTAAAAGCCCTTTGAATATTCAGTGAAGAACAAAGTCAAAATCCAACAGTTCTTCCAACATTGTAACGTACAATCCTGCTTGTGATTTTTTATCAGATAAGAATGTTTTTTGTGCATTGGGCCAATTTATTCTGGAGTAGAAAGCTGTAGCCACACACAGCCCACCCCACTGTTTCCTGTGGGAGTCACTAAAAAAATCTTCTGTCCTTTTATTCCCCTGACCAAAATATTTCTAAACATTCTGGGAAGATCTTGCAGGTAACCATATGACTACATCTAGGAAGCAAGTAGACAGCAGCAGGCAGTCACCAGGGGATGCACATTCATTTGCTGTGTATCTCACTGATGTTTTTATGAAAGAGAGCTTAACCTTTCTTTGGCTTGCAGAGCCCTAACAAATTAACTACTATTTATACAAGATAATTCCTTATAATTGTAATAGGAAGAAATTCCCCCATCCAAATCCTTAGAGGGCATAAAAAATACAAGAACAATACAGAGTATCTAGCCCTGAATATTTGACCTTTTCTACTAAGTTTTAGAATCAGAGTGGAGTAATTATTCCAGCATAAATTCCCTTCTATTTCAGAACATAATGTGTACCTTGGGAACTATCATTGAATCACACAATCTGTTGGTAATTTCCCCATGTAGATTAGACCTAAATCTTATTTTTCTACAGTTCCTCAACTACTGTCTTGCTTTAGATATAGTTTAAAGAAAGGGAAATTCATACGATGTGCATGAAGTCTTCTGCCAAATGAAATTCAGTAGAGTATTCTGTTTGTAAATCTTAAAAACTATCAAGTGGAGTAGATTATTCTGCAAATCTCAGTGACAATGAATTAACTTAAGCACTATATAGAAGATAATTCTCCAAATAAGATAGATTACCAAGAAAAATTTTGTAACAAAGGAGAGCAATCTGAAATTAAGCCTGTGGGGAAATCTTTTTTTCATAGTTCAAGTTTTCTCCTCTTCCTAAGCCTGTTTCATCATTATAATGGGATTACTCATTAATGGCTCAAGTAAAGGATTTAGGATCCATGAGCTTCACTTCAGGGTGCACCAGGAAAGTAGCTGGATTACAAGAGAGCAATGCCTGAACTACCTCCAGTTCTGAAGAAAGTTCCTGTGGGCATTTGTTACAAATGGAGGGGAGAGCTTAGACAAGTTCTGCCTTTGACTTAGATTTCTGGCAGTACCATTCTTTGGGGTGGCCTGCACCCCAGATTGCCTTTGTTCACAAGTTCTTAATAATGGCCCGTTAGTTCTATTACAAAATGATTTTTTTTTTTTTTGAATGGACACAAAATTATCAGACATAAGACTTTAAACAGGTTGCTTACTATACCCTTCAAGTGGTTATCACAGATATCATAGTGGCCTCTTTCCACTGCAACCTAACTTGCTTGCAGCAGCCTATACCATGGGCAGTAGTGTCAAAATTCTTTACCCTTCACAGGCAGGCTAAATCCTCCCTTGGGTTTTTCCACAGAAGGCCCTCAACCCAACCACACTAGACAATTTTCTTGTCTTTAGTAAGTGGTTTTCCTTGCTGGGAACATTTAGCACATTGTCTCTGGAGGGCTTGTGCAGCTCTGTTACCTTGGTCACCCTCAGCATTTCCCACAGCCCTGTCACAGCCATCACCAGCTCCTGCTGGGCCCCTCTTCTACCTTCCCACCCCTTGTCCTTCGTGCCTCTAAGGCAGCATGTCTGCAGCCAGGCCAAGAAAGCTGCCATGGCAGTTCAGCTCTGCTGCAGTGTCAGTTTTGAACGCTACATAAGTTGAGCAAACTTACAAAAAAGTTTCAGCATGCTTGGAGCCACATTCCTGTATGAGCCGGTGGAAGATTAAATGGTGTGGTGTGAATTGTTGTAATCAGAACAACCGTAAAACTGAATGCTCTGAACTGCACCCAAATAAGTTGTCCTGAACTGCAGTATAGAGAAAAATCAGAATTATCATGCTAGTTTCACAATACTTCATGATCTTCCCAACAACTCCATCCTCAGACAAGCACTAGTTTATTCACATGTTAATGCACAGAATCTGATGCAAGACTGGATATATAACAATATAATTAATATTTCAGAGAAGTATGATGTAGTACAAATACCTAGGGTGCCCCAGGGTATGCTAAACAAGTGGAAAGATGCCACCTGTGAAAGTCAGAGAGCTTAAAAGAAATTAACGTGTAACCTTAAAAATGCAGAATGTTCAAGAAGAAAATCAGAGGTCACTGAGTTTTTGTCACATTTTTTAAAGTGCTTCTGCTATAAAATAAAACTCTCTTTGCTGCCATTAAAACACCATCCAGAATATGATACCCTTGATATTGTTGAGTCTGCAACAGAGTATAAACATATTCTATTGGCACCGTTGCATGAAATAACCGCTTTCAAGTGACCTTCAGAATGGTAACACAACAGATCATATTCTTCATTATTATTGTTTCGAGGCTGTTCACCATAACATGTGAAGTATGAGCCAGACAAGCAAAATTGCATCTCACTGAGCTGATTTTTAATGTCTTGATTTGTCAAGTAATGGGATGTCTGCTGGCATACATGATTCTCATTCACATACATTGGTGATAATTGCTGTAGAGTATCCCGAGCAGCTATTTTTCAAGCACTCAATATTGACGATTATCGTGAAGAATTTCCTAGCCTGTCCTGGATATAATTAACAGCTTGAGCAAAACATCTTATTTACTGCTATTGCTAAGCTCTTCTGAATATTCTTTCAGGGTGGTGAATTGACTAGTGCATGCAATCTTTAAAGGATCAGATTGATGGTGCGTGCTGAGAAGACAAAAGGCTCTCTTTGCCAAATAATAAGAAGTCTAGTTTGTGGATTTCACTGAAGAAGAGTTTCAGGTATTATGAGGAATAAATGCTACAGTGTGATGGGCTGTATTTTAACTGTGCATGGACTTGATCAGCAGTCTTGGAAAACTCCTTTTAACAGTAATTTACACAGTTTGGGAGGGGAAAAAAAGCTTCTGTTCATTGTTTGCACATTAGAGTAAATAACATTTGATGACAGGAAAAGGAACATTTGGCTCTCTCCACCCTAGGACTCTGAATTTGTCTTTTAAATTGCTCACTTATGGTTATGCAGTGGATTCTTTAATGTCTTTTTTGCAGCATCCTGGGTTTGGAGGTTGCTGTATTTTTGGTTTTTTTTAATTAGTGCATCCCTGACACACATTGGGATGCTTGGCAGGGACTGGGAAAGGTACAGAGGCTGAATTGATGTCTGCCCCACCAGAGCTGTCAGCTTTTAAAATAGCCATGCCTGATTACAGGATGGCCATGGACTGACTGACTGCGAGGGCTCAGCTCATTAAAATTGGACTTGAATAATATAACTTGACCCACTTACACAACTCAAGTGATCAGTCACTATTTTTACAGAGAAAAACATTTCAGGAGGCTGAGTATGGTCTCTCCAAGGCACTGGAGGGTTATTCTCCTCACCAGTTTCTCCTCTGCCTCTCATACACTCTGATAGTGTCAGGTTTAACATTCCGGTATCTGCTGATGAGAGAAACATTTTGCTGCTGGAAACCCTGGGCTGTCGTCACCTGTGGCTGCCCCCAGCAGATCATGCTGCTTTCTGGGGGCTTGCTTGGAGGTCACATATTATGGGCCATAATTTCTGCCTGCACCATGAACTCACAGCCACGGGGCTACAGCTGGTTTGATTGTTATTAACAAGCACTCAAATCTTATGCTTAATTTCACTGTAAAAGCTCCCCCTCCCTTCTCCCTTGTTTCTCCCAGAGGAGAAGATGGCTGCCAGCCAAGCAGCTTTTTTAAGACACGTTCTTCAGACAGGTGCCTATAGACCTGTTTTTTGGGGAGGGAAGGAGAGGTAACGCCAGAGGAAGCCATAGCTGCTGAACCTGTGCTGGGTCACGTAGACTTTACAGTGGTCTGCGTTCCAGGAGGATCTTATCCCATGGCTGGGGAGCCTCTGCACCAACACAGAGCTGCAGTATGAGTTCTGGTCACCCCTCCAGAAATGTTTGCATTCTCATTTTCTTTAGCCATTTTTGTTAAGGTTGAAAAACAGACCAGCCATAAATCTTTCCATTGGTTTTGGTGCCTTGTTTTGTTGGCTTTTTTTCCCAAACCCCAAATATAGAGCAGAATTGAACCTGACAGTGTTTTCTTTATGTTCATCATAATCTTGCTACTAATTCACCTCATGCCATGCTGAAAATATGCCTGACAAGTGATTTTAATTTGAAGGGAAAGTACCAGAAAAAGTTATATCACTTGCAAATTAATGAATGTAATTTTTTTTCTTTTTGAAAAATGATCTGCTCTCATTTCCAACACCCTATTCTTGTAGATGTTATCAGTATGAGAAAAACAAGGTAATGCTGGAGCAGGCTGTTCACAGATCTGCCAAGAACCATTCCAGGCCTTTGTATGTTTGTTTGTTTGTTTGTTTGTTTGGGTTTTTAAGAGTGCATGAATGGTTTACAAACTCAGCAGTATCTCAGGTGACTTTGGACAAGATTCTGCCACTTTATCTCCCATTATATACTGTGGTACTGCACAGCTGCAGAAGCCATACTCTGCCTAGACAAGGCTGTTAAAACCATTTAGTTACCTCACTCCTGTTAGTGATCTGGACCCTTGATCTTCCTGAACTCCAAAGTGTCCTAAACCAGCATCCTTTGTTACACCTGTTTTCTCAAAACTGTGGATTTCCACACTGTAGACCAGTCCTACAGGGATTAGGAAGTCAAGTGGAAAGATAAAACTTTTGAATTGTTGCATTAATTACAAAAACTTGTGTTTGCACCACAAAAGAAATTTAAATAAAAAAAAAAAAAAGAAAATAGGAAGGGGGAGGAGGGAAAATGACTTAGAACACATTGAGTAGCAAAATAAAAATTTATTAATGAAGCTGAAATGAACATTCCAATGAAGACCATTTCAGAAAATAACTGGGAAACATAAACATATGCTCATCTCATCTCCTCTAGGGCCCCATTGGAGAGGAAATGCAGCCATGGAGGAACTTTCAAAGCAAAGCACAGGATTTCTGGTCCTCCTCCTGCTTTTGTCTCTTGGACACAGACCAGAGCGGCACAGCGGTATCCACAATAAATATTCCTCGCAGGTCAGTGCCAGCAAGAGGAAGAATATAGGTTCAAGCCAAACATCATGACTGACCTGGCATGCCCTGACACCCAGAACCCTCTGTGTGGGGAGAGGGGCAACCGAGTGTCACCTGCCTGTGCACTGCTGCAGCAGCACACGGAGCAGAGGCACCACAGGGTGCTCCTTGTAGGAGTGAGTTCCCCCATGACATGTCTGGGCAGAAATCTTCCTTTGGATCAGGTTCTTGAGACAGAGCTCCTGTCACAAGTCAGCTGCATCCCTAGGGCACACCAGAGACTAGAGGGGTAGGGAGCATACTGCATGCAAGGGAACATAGTGCGTGCAAATACCAAATCCACCCCAAATCTAGCAGGGGATTGGTGAGCTATACATTTACTAACACATGCAGTAATCTTTAACAGAAAATCTGTCATATTTTGGCTCAAGCACTCTTAATTTTATACAGTAAAAACTGCTGACAGCAAAAATTCAGTTCAGTAGTTGCTGAGAAAGCTGATTTCAACCAGGAAAAGAAAGACTCTCTTACTGAAGCTTGAAATTACTGCACCACAATGAGTTAATACAGACTGCAGCTTCTTAAAAGGCCAGAGATGAACCAGCAGATATATGTAGGGAGGTTTATGCTAGCAGCTACTCCTACAGGGTATGAGTCAGGCCAGTGCTGCTGCTCTTTCACTTTTATAGGCATTAAACTTCTTTGCAAGCTTTTGAACTACTCCAAAATTTCAAGTACAGTTTTTCAACTGACTAACCAGCTAAAATGTCTGCATGGTCATAGAGGCAAACTTAAAAAATTAACACAGGTAAGAGAGAAGGAAAAAAGAAATAAAAGGAAAGAAAAAAGGAAAAAGGAAAAAGGAAAAAGGAAAAAGGAAAAAGAAACAGAAAAAGAAACAGAAAAAGAAACAGAAAAAGAAAAAGAAAAAGAAAAAGAAAAAGAAAAAGAAAAAGAAAAAGAAAAAGAAAAAGAAAAAGAAAAAGAA